>BMAO01012353.1:0-18006 GCA_019973975.1 Trichonephila clavata
AGAGTGGAAAAATAGTGTCGGAATATGAACCGATGGTGCTCGTACAATGTCTGGAAGGAGACCCTAAAATCAAGAATCTTCTCTAGACTTTGCAAAAACATGGGTGCAGTACACTCATCGTTGCTATTTTATTGCGAGGCAAGATGGTTATCATGTGGGAAATTTTTGCAAGCAACGTGTTTTTGAATTAAGAAATAAAATTACCATTTTTCTAGAAGAGGAAAACCTACCAGAAGCTGAGAAATTTCGAGATCGTTTATTTGTGATGAAGTTGAGCTACTTGGTTGATATATTCGAGAAATTAAATATCTCGAATCTTCAACTTCAAGGATCAAATATACATATGTTGCATACGAGTGTTAAAATTAATGCTTTTTGTAGAAAATTAGAGTTATGGAGCCGAAATTTAAAGCAGAAAAACCTAGAAATGTTTGAAAATGTGAATGAATGTGTTAAAAACTTACAAAGCTGAAGAACAACATGTGGAAGTTGTTTTTAAAAACTATTGAATATCATTTAGCCATGTTGGCAAAGAATTAAAAAAAAAATTTTGTTGCTGAGGACAGCTTGATAGTAAGTTACGAGTGGGTTAGAGATCCATTTCAAAATACGCCAGAAGGGCTCTCAACTGCTGAAAAAATAATCTTCATAGATTTCACATCCAGTGTTGAAATTAAAAGGGAATTTTGTAACAAATCGCTCTTTGAGTTTTGGGTAGAAGTGGATAATGAATTTTCTGCATGAAACAAAAGCATTTCGTAACTATTACCATTTTCAACACCCTACCTTTGTGAAACCGGATTTTCTACGGTGGCGCTTTGAAGACAAAATATAAATTTCAACTAAATATAGAAAAAGAACTCAGAGTGTCAATTTCTAATACTAAGCCTTCGTTTGAAAAACTTTGATCTGCAAGACAAGCCAAGGAAGTCACTAAAAATTATTAAATTTTTTCTTAATTTAGTATTAATAAATTAGTTATAAAATACATTGTGCAGTACTGATACATTTATAAGTATACTGGCTGAAATACCCGCTCTTCGCACGAGTTAATTTTTGTAAAAAAGATCTTCAGTGCCCAGGGGCCGAAATGAGCTTAAACCGGCACTGCTTGTTCATTTTTTATATTATGGCAATACGGACCACCCACCCCTTCCTTTTGTAAATTAGTACAGCTTGCTATCGACAGCTTACTCTTTTACTTTTAGATAACTTATTCTTTGTTGAGTCACTGTTCTTGTACTTGTACAACAAGGGTTTTCTTCAAGCTTTGATCATTGTAAAATCTTTAATGACATTTTAATCAATTTCCATTGAAATATCATTTTGAGGGTAAAGAAACATCAAACCGTTAAGCTTTTTTTTCATAATAGATCTCATTTCAGTCATTCTTAAAGGCAATAATGCTTTTCTCATGACTCCCTGGGTGGTAACCGTCCGCTGTAATTTTAATTTTTTCTGTTTTTTTTATGCCTCTAAATCTTTTACGCTCTAGGCACATGCCTAAACGGAAAGGCGGCCTTGCCTACAGTTTTAATTTACTAAACGAGATAAAAGCAATTAAAATTGAGACAGAAGGTTAATTTTTCATGCATAGTCATGCTTTTCAGTTTTAACACCAGATGGTGATACTTTTATTTTTTCCCTGGAGATTTTCAACACACAAAGTAGCACTGGCTTAATATACAAAAAGTCGAAAAATAGTAAGCTTTTTAGCTTCATATTTTTATTTGATGTAGATGATTTCTAACAATCGCAATAGATCATATAATAATCACACTTTTAACTGTTGTAGTATTCCTATTAGGAATAATTTTTGAGATACACATTTGTGCACCTCCGGTTGTTTTTTGGTTCCAGATGCAAATGACATTCACATTGAAATTTTGCATGTAATGTAATTTTTGCTACGACGATGTTCTTATTTTGCCGATTTATAGAAATGCGTTTAATTTTTAGCAAGATATCATAAGCAAGTTAAACAAGGTAAGCAAGATGTATGTCATGATATTTGCATTCTAGTCAATAATTTTAAAAAAAATTTAGAAATACTTAACATTTACTTAGAAATTTGTTCTTATCTGGCCGTATTTCGTATTAATATAAGACTGATTTGATATTTGATTAATTTTTTAACTTGCCACGTAAATGAAAGTTTTTTTTTCCTGAAATCTAATTTATAAACATTTATTTAAAGAAATTTACTATAATTATTGTTATATTTTGATTTAGAATATTTCATTTGGAAAGAAATAGAGAGAGAGAGAGAGAATGAAAGTGAATATATTTTTGATGGATCAAGTGATGGGAATTCTGAATATGTAGTTTAATCTGATGAAGTTGATGTATATTTGTTGAAAATGAAGAGGGTATAAATGATACTAGCACAGAGGAAACACCAGATATTACAATAAACGCATATGAAGCAAGGACAACAAAATTTTCCAATAACAACTTTTTCCGATATTTGATATGATAGAATCGGACATTTCCTTCGAGCATCAAAATGTAGATACGAAGGTTATAAATCTAGAACTCGTGTTTTTTGTAACAAATGTAATTATTTTTTTTGTACCTTGTAACGGGTTCAATTCACGTCTTCTACAAATCTTCTTGGCGAAAATATTCTTTAACTGTGATTTTAGTTTAAGAACCACTTTCCGCTGAGAGGACTTGATTTGTAGAAAGTAACTAGTGCTTGTTGTTGAGCATGCGAGTTAATGGTTAAGCGGAGATCGTTAATGGGGAAATCCAAATGTTAGTAAACGTAAACAGCGACTGTGGTGGTCGCGCATCTTAAGATTAATAGTCGACGTAGAATCCATCAGGAATTGGTTAAGTTACCAACCTTGGAGCTGATCGTACTATCGGGCTTCAAGAAGGATTATAACAAGGAGCTTCAACCTGGATAAATACTTTCGATAATTTAGTTATCTGATTATAGGTTAGGATTTTTTTATTGCTCCCAGAGTTAAGCTATACATTTGTGTAATTCATAAAGTACAAAAGATAGAATAAAATTAGCTATTTTATGATCATGTTTGCTTCTTCCTTGAATCCTCTCCCACCCGCGACAACATGTGCTTATAAAACAATGATTGTTTTGAAAATTTTCATTTTAAAATTCAATTATTATTCATTTTTTTCTATTTTTAAAGAAAATTTACAAAAATAAATGCAATTGAAAAAAAATTTGATTTTTTGTTGTTGTTTTATAGTTATTGTTTATTATTTAAAAATGACCCGAGGTGCACTTATGTGTACCTTTTAGCATAACAAAACCACTTACAAATAATTTTTTACCAGCATTTGTACTTCGGACTATAATTAGAATAATCATACAACCCCAAATTTTTTTCCTCATTTAAAATGTCAGGTCTAAAAAGAATATGTCTAAAATCCACAAAAAAGAAGAAATAAAAAAAATAAAAAATAAATAAAATACTATTAATAAAAGTTTTCTAATTATTACATGATAATTATTTTATGTTTTATTGCCCATGAAAAATTCTCTGTATTACTTAAAAAAATCAACTAGAAAAGAACATTACGTATTTATTTAAAAAGCGATTATTTGACCACTCTCGGTAGAAATAGTTATGTATAAAATGTCAGTCGGTTTAGTATTAACTCTATCATGCTTCTCTTGTTTCCCTTTTTAGTACATCGTATGATTTTAGTGCGACGTGAAGACGAAAATTGTCCTTCAGAGCTTAAGAATTTCTTGAAACATTGTTTTTCATTTATTAGTAGTCAAACTTATCACATGTAAATTATATCCATATCTTTTTCTGCTGATCACCGGTTGTGAATCACAGTTATAGGCGATTACCAAAATAATGGAATGGTTTAAATAAGTATGGTGGATGGAGAAAAAGTTTCGTATCAAGATACATAACAGTAACTGTCAAAAACTTCCCTAGTGCAAATAGTTTTTTTTGTTAGTATTGTATTATACCCCGTCGACCAATTTCGCAAAATTAAAAGGCATCGCCAAATACTGTCATCATTTCTGCACACGAGAGAAAACAAATTCCCGCGTTTCCTTCTTCCTTATTAGCCCATCGACAAATAAATTGCTGAAGATTTAGAAAAGAATTAAATACAGTATATTTAAATAAAACACATACACTTGAAATAAAAAAAGGATCTAATAGTAACTAGATTATTCAAACGTCCGAAACGCGTAACTGCATTCAAAATCGAATACAAATGAGTCTCTTTTTTGCAGACGACGCCCTATAAATTCGCAATGCTGTCTTGTGTATTCTCGATGTTTCTTGTTTCGCTATTTTGCTAAAATCTGATATCTTTCAGGTACACTTACGCGAATTAGACATATTTTAAAACATTCTATTGCTTTCTCCTTAGAAAATAGGTCCCAAATTCCAATAATTTTTCACAACAAAATAAGAGAAGAATATTACAAATTATAAGCGATGCTATTATTTTTGAGTATGCGATTAAGATTATTGTGTTTGAGTATTCGCGGAAAAAGTACAACTTATAAAAGATGATTATTTTATTTGAGCATGCATGAGCAAGATTATTTCATTTTGACACGAGCAGGAATAGTTTTCCACTATTGACTGCGTAACGCAGCATTTGATGAAGTTTTTTTGATTTGACAGAATTGTGTGTGTGTGTGTGTGATTAAAGCATAATACGTACTTTTTTTTGCTCTACTTTTGGCTATCTATTATAAAACTTCAGAAATGGCATTTCTTTGTATGGTGCAGAATGTCAATCAGAGAGAGTCATATAAAGAGACATATTGTTAAAATGAGTTTAATTCGAGCTTCTGTAACCGCAACTTTGAACATTGTGTTTATTTCTGAAGTTGCTATATCGAATGCATGACCATTTCTGTTAAGTACAACAGTAAGAGGACGAGAAAGGTAATAAGAAATGACTATCCTATGTTTAAGCAGATTGTAGCGTCAATAAGACTACGATAAAAATGACAGCCGATCTCAGTCAATATCTGCAGGTTCCCGTATAAGTGATTCATGTTTAAAGGATACAGTAAAAAAAATCTATGACAAAATAACAACATCAAAGTCATTTTTGACTAATGTGAGTAATACATGTCATCTCAAGTGATGTTATGACCATAAGACCTGGTCAAATAATCCTAGAAAAAACTTATAGGATTAGATAAATAGTCCTTCATATTTTTCTCCTCTCTAGGAAGTGCATGTGTCTTCATATCCGTATAATCCTGATTGCCTTCTTCCCATTGTACTATATAGAGCAGGGGTAGCCAACCTTTTTGGGAAGCGTGCCACAATCTGATAAAAAAAATGTACGCGTGCCACTTTCAACTTTCTACCAAGCTAAAAAATATACAAAAATGAAAAATTTTTACTTATAGGCTTATTATGGGTTATTTACATCAAAAGCATACTTTTAAATACAAGTTCTATAATGAAAATGTATAACAAATAAAACAAAAGTAGAAACTTATATTTGAATGTTGATAAATTTTTACATGATCAATCAGTTAGCTAAGGTACAAAATAAAAACAAGCAACTTGAAACATTTAATTTTAAATGATTTCTAAGCAGTCTCTTAATGTGGATTTGAATTTGTACTTTTTTTTACTAAATCATCTATATTTGGATTAGTTCGTGAAGATGCTAACAAAATTAGGTGTTTAAGGGGCATATCAGTTAATTTTGAGCGATATTTTGATTTAATTACGTTCATATAACAGAAAACATTTCTTTACAAACATATGTTGATCCAAACCTACAACAATATCTGAAAGCTAAATCATGTAAATTTGGAAAATTACTTGGTAGCACAAATTTCCAAAATTCGATGTAATTCGGATCATTTGCGGTTAAAATAATTTCCTTGTATTTGTTTTTTAAAGTAATATGGTGCTGTAGGTCAATGCTTTCAATTTTTACCTGAGGTGGGCAAAAATTAATGTCTTGAAGAGAAATCGAAAAAGGATTAGTGAAAAGTTCAGTATTTTTTTTATCATCTTTAAAATCTTCAAACCTGGCACTGAAAGAATTCTGCAAAGTTGATATTAAATTTTTAAATCTATCATAGTTCGGAACATTACGAACTTTGGCAGATAATTCCTGCATAAATGGGAAATGAGTTAATTTTTTCTCTCCAAAATCCAGACAAAAAAAGCAAAAGTTTTTTCACAAAAGAAGATATATGACCAACTAGGGTAGGAAAAATAAAAAATTTTCCCTGTTATCTTAAATTTAAATTGTTTAAATGTTCCATTATATCGGTAAGAAAAGCTAAATCCCACAGCCAATTTTCCCTCCTGAGGAGCGAGCATTCACTGGGCAGTTCATCGTTTTCTTCCAGATATTCTAAAACACATTCCCTCAAACTTCAAAATCTCGCAAGTGAACTTCCCTTGGAAAGCCAGCGTAAAAAACAGTTATGAAGGGTATGATGTCTAATGGAATGAAAAGGAGCAATAGGAGATAAGAAATACATTTATTGCACGTATATCATGTTTACAATGCTAACAATGAATCACAGCTCGACTCAGGAATGCAACAAGTGATTGTCACGGGAATTGTTCGAAGTTGAGGCCGCGTAGGTCATGGCACAGCTAACACATACGGACAAAGGATTGTCAGACATGTTCAAACAAATCTGGTGTGTTGGCGATGTCATCTGAAGCACCGACGATCCTTGTCATGAGATCGTCTACTGTAGTTAGGCGTCTCATACACAAGCGATTTCAGGTGGTCCCAGAAGAAGAAATCCAAGGGATTGAGATTCGGGGATCCACCTTCCAGGATCCATATCCGTATATTTTTTGTTCACGTAATCCGACATTGTTACCAAATGCAGGTTAACACTCGCTCTTTATACAACTCCCACTTATGACAACTTGCTGGCCAGTCGAGTGGGAAATTGGCATACTCGCAGGTTTCTTCAACCCTAACATGGAGCACCAAATCCTCGCATTTGTTTGGAGACCCCCTCGTCTGGCTCCTCCTCCTCCCGACGGCTACTATTATCGCGATTTCCATCGACTAACCATGGTTTGTGACCCTTTGTTCTATGGTGATTTGTCATCTCCATGCTGCCTATTATCTTTCCTCTGAATTTGTCAGTTGAATTTGGCAACCACCCTGAATAATTAATAAATTATTATTTGTGTCATAAGCGGCTACTACTTTCCTGTAAGTCCAGTTGTAAGGAGTGTAATAAATTGTTGTTTGCTAAACAGTTTTAACTTATTGATAAATATTCCTTTGATAAGTTTTCCTAAAGTGAGTAAAAATCAGATCTATCAATAGGATTTAAAGGATCCCTACCTGGGCTTTAATAATCATTTCACTTTAGTATTTTTTAATATATATATCAGAGGAAAGTAAGTTATCTTATACATAACTTACAGGTTTGTTGTATGGTGGATATTTTAAATTAATTAATTTTCAAATGTTATTATCGGTGAGATCAAGGCCAGGTGCTTTAGCGTCCTACCCCACAACTTTCAAATTTGATAGTGTCAGGACATGGAAAATTATAAAAACTAAGATTGAAAATAGTGGAAAAAATTAATTGTATGAGATGGTTTTCTAATTTTATACTGATGATTAGCAATGCAAACATCTGATAGCTTAATTTCCGGCGGTCATTAATTTTTATATTTTTTTTCCAAAAGTAATTTTAAAGCAGAATCCAAACTTTTCTTTATTATGACAACGATATTTCTTCCAGGCGTCTTGTTTAGTTTACATAATTATTTTTACAATAAACATTTTGTTTATTATATTTAACTTTTATGATCCCAACGTCATGTATAGGAAAGCTATACTTTAATTAGAAACTAAACTTTGTTTGTTCCTTTTTTTCCGGTTAATTTTAAGTTCAGAGTTTCACTAAGTCAAAATTTGAACAGGAAGGATCTGTCGCTCATGAATCGATTTGAATGCCGATGATTTCGCATATTCGGTAAGAAAACTTATGAAATATTTTCCAATTGGCTGTCGTTATACACTGAAGATCTATTGAATTAAGGATATCAAGGGCTATGCAAATTGAGAAGTGCTGCGCATCATTTATGCGCAAGTGAGTTCGCTGTGGTAACTACATTTATAGCGCGTACTGTGGTTGTTCTGAATTAGTTGTTGTTATTGCCAGTATGGGTAAACTGCCTGATTTAGACCCCTTCGATCGCGAACAAATCGTAGGTGCGCGATGCATGGATCATTCAATTTCCGAAATCGCCAGACAGCTAGGATTTTCAAGGTCGGTAGTATCAAGAGTTTACCACAAATACATGGATGATGAATAAAAAACTAGGGATCGGGTAAACTGCAAAGGACAATTAGCCTTGATTGTGCTTGATGAGAGACGGCGCAGGCGTATTATACGTAGCCAACGAAGCCAAACATAAGCTCAAATTACCACCTAGTTGCATGACGGTGCCAGTCGTACAGTCAGTAAACGTATTGTGCCACGCTCGCTTCACCGTATGGGTTTCGGGAGCCGTCGATCTATGAGAGTACCATTGCTCAATGCTTGCCATCGTGCTGCACGTCTTGTTGGGCAAAAAAACACAGAGACTGGAGTGTAGAGGACTGGAAACGAGTAGCATGAAATGATGAATCTCGATTCCGATTACTTAACGCTGACGGGAGGCTGAGAATATGGCGTCAGGCCCATGACGCCATGGATCCTGAATGCCAGGTTGGATCTGTACAA
Organism: Trichonephila clavata; assembly: GCA_019973975.1. Taxonomy (NCBI): domain Eukaryota; kingdom Metazoa; phylum Arthropoda; class Arachnida; order Araneae; family Nephilidae; genus Trichonephila; species Trichonephila clavata. The sequence continues at coordinate 8,699 of BMAO01012353.1, forward strand.
AGATATGGTGGCTCAATCATGGTCTGGGATGTTTTTTCGTGGTACTGTTTGGGATCTTCGGTGCGTGTACCAACCTCCCTCAATGCAGTAGAGTTGCTGGGTGATCATCTCCATATGTTTATGCTGTTCAGTTATCCGCACGGTAATGGAGTTTTCCAGAAAGACGACTGTACCTCTCACAAGTCCCGGTTGGCTACTGGCTGGTTGGAGGAACATTTCTCTGACTTTTCTGTCATAAATTGGTCTTCTAGAAGCTCAGACTTAAATTCTTCTGAGCATCTTCGGGATGTTTTGGATCAAGGCATGTGAAAGTCCATCACACAGCACCAACGAACCTTACCAAATTATGTACAGCCTTAGTCTATATTTGGCAAGTCATTCTGGTGGAACCTTTCCAGAAATTTGTTGAATCTATGCCTCGTCGTGTGGCAGCCGTTATCAAAGCCAGAGGCGACTCAACTCGTTAAAAGGTAGGTATCCCTTATTTTGTGGCACTTCAGTGTATATGTTATCAGATTTGTTTGCAAGTTCATACACACACGCACATGTGATATTAAAATAATCATTTGAGTTTCATCTTTTAATTGTATTTAATTTTAAAAATGAAATCGTTCTCAATGAAATCATGTCGCAACCATACACTGATAAACCTGTGATCCCTATGAGATTCATGGCCCAGAACTTCCCATTTCTTTAAAACATGGCAAATGAATTAGAAATCGATGTATAATATCACTGCTGCCGAAATTGGAGCGGACTACAAAAGTAGGACTCATTTTCAATACATTTCACATATATTTTGCGATTATTTCATAGAATAGAGCGCCTCCTTAAGATCTGTATAAGTACACCCCCAAATAGGAAAATTCACATCGAAATCCTCTATCAATGCACAATTTTGATTTGGAAGTTTATAATTTTCTTTCAATTCATTTAAACATACATTGAAATTTTGTATGTGGAAGGAAGTATATTCTTTTATATATAGAGGGTGGATCAGTGCAACGGTACAAGCTTTCTGGTCAGATCGAGTACACCTAGACCTTGGGAAATCACAAAACAATGCGTGTTTGGAAACGCTTTCCTGACGCGGTAGTGAGGACACAAAGCACAAGAAAGACAGGACACGAATAAGAGGAAAAAAACATGTTTATTATCCTTAATACTGATAAATACTTGGAAAAAAGAACATTAAAGAGACAACGATCGTCATCAAAGTAGGTGTTCGAAATTATGATCCCCGGCCCGTGATGTAGGTCTCTCATTGAAAATCTTAACGTTAGCGAAATTACTGGGTATGTCCCGGACTTTCCCAGCAGCTGCCATGGTGGGTGCCACAAGGTCCTCAGCACTATTAACGGGAGTTTAATTACACCAATGACTTGACGTACTCCCATAAGAAATAATCAAGGCAAATCAGGTCTGGCGATAGAACGGGTCAATGGACTAAACCTTCAATGCTTCGGTTTACGTAGCGCGATCTATCGCGTGCACTAGCCAAAGACTTCCCAGTATTTTTTTTGCTGTAGTAAGAATAATAAACATATTTTCTTTACTATACGTGTCCGGTCTTTTTTTGTGTTTTTGGTCGTCACTACCGAGCTGGGAAATCTTTTCTGACCATGCTTTTTTATGTGATTTCCCATCGTCTAGGCGAACTCTGTGTGTCCTGAAAGTTTGTAACCGTTGTACTGATACATTCTGTATTGCAATTGTATTTTCAATTTGGGACATAATGGAAATTGGTAGCCTAGTGGTTGTGGTCATGAACTCGTGGCTTGCGCATCATGAGTTCGAGCCAAGTGCCACTAAAGACTATCAGCGTAAAGGGGGTCAATGTAGGTTAAATCTGGCGAGGCTCAATGTCCTCTCGTTGGTGCGGTGTGATAGTTAGGAAAGAGAGAGATAGAGAGTTTCCAGATCAGGTTTCATCCTCATCATTTGACGTCTATAGCCCTCGTGTTGCTTTTATAGTGAGAAGTTAATAAAACTCTCACTCAAAATGGGAATTATAGATTTTGATCTGAAATGAATAATTTCTTTAAACAGATTATTAAATTTTTTTTTGTCTTCGGAAAAAAAGTGGACTGATCCCTGGAGAGGATGAATTAAGTAGTGAGTTAAGATTATTATGAGGTTCTTGTAATAGAAAGAATTATAAGTCAAGGCCTATGGCAATCACACAAGTCTGGAGGGGAGTAACCCAAATGTGATTTATAGTAAGTTAGTTGTAAGATGTTAATTTGGCGAGCCATGGGAAAAGAAAATGGACGAGTTTAAAATCATTGTAAATATATATAGTATGTTTATATATCTGCTTTTTCAAAACCAGACAATCCCTGATTCCTTATTCGTGCTCAGATTTAAATTGATATTCAGGTGCAAATGATACTTGTTTTTTTGCAATCATTCTTCTGGTTGTATCGGGTGTTGGTAGAATGGGTTGATAGTGAGCGCTAGAGTGTTGTATTTGTCTTCATAATTTTTAAGTTTACATTGTATTTTTTTTCCTAAGAAGTATATCTTTCTTTGTTTATTTTCAAGGAATTTAGTAAGAAAACCATATTCTTTTATTATTTTGATTCTTTTTTTGGAGATTCCAATTTCATTGTCAGAGACTTAGAGGATAACCCTGCAATTTTCATGATTCTTTAAACGAATCTCAAAGCTTCAAATTTTTTAGATCTCCAGTGACTAATAAGGAACTAACATCGAGAACAGGCCAAAAGGTTGTCACAGGTATTAACAAACTCTTGAAGGATAAAGAAAAGTCCTTACAAATTCCGAAATAACGGGTAAAATTTCCCATCATAAGAATTTTTTAAAAAAATTATCGTAAACCCGCAAAGGAAAAACCAGATTTATTACATCGGATTCTGTGTGCGCGGCACAGAGATTATCCATTGAACAAATTCAGTGTTTCAGTTAACGCTAAGGGGTCGCGGTAGCCGAGTGGTTCAGACCACGAGTTCTTGGCTGGTGTTGTCGAATCATGAGTTCGAATATTGGTAACACTGAGGACCCATCATGTAGCAGAATGTTGAACTTTACTGTCGTTGCTCAAACTCCTCACTTTGGCCTGGTGAAGAAGTTTGGAGAGTTGGGTGCTAGCTCAACTGTCGTCCTCATGAAATATCAATAAACATACCCATAAAAAATATATAAGAAATTATAAAAAAAAAGAATACTGAAATAGTTGAAATGAGACGTATTTTGAAATCCTGAACATACCAAAAATTTTTCCTTGTAATAATCACCCTTCTGGGAACAAATTTACCAGAAAATATAAAACTCTGGGGTTCGTTAACGATAGAGAGAATTCAAAATTTTACAGATAAACCTCGACAAAGTAATACATGCTTTAATCTTCTTCATTCCACTCACTTATGTCAAAAAACCTGCTGCATGTGTTGTCGCAACCTGGAGGTTGCAGGTGTAAGAGGGTTCGAAGGAGAAGCTGACATGATTTAAAAATAGTTACTGTTATTTTAAACCTAACACTTTATGAGCAATTTACAACTTATTCGTTAACTTCAAGAGCAAACTTAAATCTAAATTCTTTATGTAACTTATGAGATTATTCAAAAAGACTTATCTTTACTTGTAGTTCCTTAGACTACTCCTTCTCGAACAACGACAGCCTTCTCTATTCCTTCCACTACTCCGGGCGGATGCTAAATTGAATATTAGCTTCAGCCCGCACAACTTCCTAGTTTTAAATCACTTTTTTTCTACTATTCCGAGATTTCATGATTAACTTTATGCACCCCAATGCCAGGGTTTAAATAGCATTTACATTAGCATAAAATCAAGTCATCTCCCCGGAAAGCGGTTTTTAAAACTAAAATTACTGTTAAAGAATAGTTTCCACAAGAAAACTGATTTGCAGAAGTTCCGCGATTAGAATCCATCACAGTGTTAATTGTGAAACACCCCATTTAGGACAAAGTAACAAAATATTTTAAAGTGCATCAAACTGCTGTTGAGATCATCCAGCTAACTATCTTTGTTCTTATATTAAATAAAAAAATTTCTAGAGTTTATAATGAACAAATTTCTAGAGTTATGATTGAAAAAAGTTTAACTCGAGGAAAAGATGATTTCTAGAAAAAAATTCTGAAACCCCTATTACTCAGTAGTTTTAAATTTATGAGGCCAGTGACTCGCAGAATTGTTTGGCGAGGGCGGGGGGGGGCTTAAAAAGTGCTTGAGCAGGGGTCGGCAAACCTATGACACGCGTGCCACATGTGGCCCGTGGTACAATGTTCAGTGGATCTCTGCACTACTCTACAAATTTGTGAATTTTTGACTTGATGGAAATTGATAAATTTGTAATGGAGCCTATTTGAAAAAATTTCTTTAGGAATTATGGGTCTTAAAATCGGTTCCAGTAGTTTTAAAGATAATCGATCAAGTCTGAAAATACTCTTAATTTCTTACACCAGTGTATGATAAACATATATGTGTTTACAGTATGCCATAATAATCTGTCAAACCTTCTTAATCAACAAGACTCAAGTATAAAAATTCAGGTAGCTAGGTTTTTAAAACTGATAAAACTAATATCTTCTGTTTCGATTCGTTGGTACGAGCTAGTTTAAATTTAGTTTTTTTTTTAAAAACTATTTATATCCGTATATTTAATTGAAATATAATTCAAAATTATACGTTTATAATATTAATAAATAATTTAAAAAAAAACTCAATTGTTCCTGTTTCTTTTTTATTCTTATTTTTACTTTCCAATTACTTAAAGATTTCTTAAATGAAAGCTGAACTCTAAGGCCCAGTGCGCTTGATGGCGTTTCAGAAATGATTGTGTCTGAAAAAGAAGGCTAAATAAATGTAACTACATTGAGAATTTTTCAACATAGAAAAAAAAAGGATTACAATTTCTTTGTTGTCATTTTCAAATCTTATTGATACTTAATTATCACACGTTAGTGATAAAATATTCTGATATTGAAAATCTAATCACATGTAAGCTGTTTTAGGAAATCATTATTACTTTTTTACTATTGTCGCTTTTCTATTTAATATTTTTTACTGGTAAATATTTAATAATTGCTTAAAGATAATAACAAAATAGGCAAATTTGAGCAACTCTGATCATATGTTATATGTTTTCCATTTAATAATAAATACAATTTTTTTTTTATTACAGCAAATAGATTGATTTGTACTCTTCTGATTCCACAGTTGATAGAAAAAAGTATAGTTTTCGATTATGGAGGCATAACATTAGAATGTTTGCTTGAAGTACAAAAGATAACCAAATTGTCCAAATAAAGGTACGCATTTGTACATATGTACGAGGGGAGTCGGAAGATAAGTTTCCCCTGTTTACTGTGGTCAGAGTTGAGTATGAAAATCAAAGCATAGAATGAGACATTTAAGATAAGACATAACTTTATTTTTCCACAAAATTATCAAGTACATTTAGACATTTGTCAAACCGCTAGATAAGCACCCTGTAAGAAAACTCAGAGCTTTGCATACGGAAGAAGCTTTTATTTTTGCTTGGACTTTTTGGAGGCTGGAAACATTATTGCTACGCGGAACTGTGACAGCCTGTAGAAATTGAAAGTTGCAATTTGGAAAAAGTGACTTGGGGTTCTCAAATCTGGCGTTCTAATGTTGGATGACAATGTGAGACCCCACTCGGCGACGGCAACGCAAAACCATATTGTAACTATTGGTTGGGAGACCCTACACAATCCGCCATACATTCCTGATCTCGCACCAAGTGACTTCCATCTGTTTCCGGCTTTGAAGGAGAATCTCACCTGAAGGCGCTATGGAAAAAAGCAATGCTGATATCAAACAAACCGTTAAACGCTTCTTCCGTTTGCAAAGCCTGGAGTTTTTCCAGGAGGGCTTTTAGAAGTTTTTCAAGCGGTATGACAAATGTCTCAATGTACTTGATACTTATGTGGAAAAGTAAAGTTATGTCTTATCTTTAATGTCCTATTCTATGTTTTGACTTTCATGCACAACTCTGACCACAATCGGCAGGGGAAACTTATTTTCCGTCTCATCCTCGTAGATAGTAAAGCAGAAATTTTTGGTAGAGAAAAGACTATAACAATATAATAAGAAACCGTAGATTTGTACTGAAAAGCTCCAAGATAAAAACTGAATCCTTCAAAGACTGTATTTTCAAGTACAAGGATTGATTCATTTTAAATACGATGTGTAAAGGCAGGAGTGACGAAATCATTTCTAGTCATTGTCAGTTAACAAGTAAAAGTCACGCTGGCTACGTAACAATATGTAATAATGATGGTAGTTCTTAATTTACTTTCGTAACATGAGTATTCTTTTTGATTCGTATCATAGTGCTTATGTTTTTTTATAGTGAACTTTTTTGTTATATAATTGATAATATACAACTATACACTATTTGTATTATTACATACCCCATATCTTTTGTCGCAACAAAAATATTTCAGATTCCACTTTTTTTTAAAAAATACCGATGTTCGTCAGATATAATTTTTCCGCTTATTTTACTTTCTGGTTTCGATTAATTCGTACTGAATACAAGAGTTTAAATTAGATGAAGAATGATTTATATTCAAAGTAACCAAATTTTTTTTTGCAAAAAAATTAATCTTTTAATTTTAATTTACCAGAAATATTATATAACTATATGAATGAAAATACAATTTATAAATAAACTTATTTTTCTTGTTCTCTGAAAACAGAATATTTAAAGTTAAGTACCACGGAGTAAGGCAGTAGAAAACTAAAGGTATGTTAGGTTATATTTTATTATAGACAGTCAAAATATGTGCTGCTATTGATTGGGGAATTAATACATCGATTAAGCACTAGTAATTTTAAAAATTAACTAATTATATTTATAGTAGAGTTCAATGCATGCTGCCATGTAGGCTTGGCTACAAAGATATTTGTGGGTCGTGTTTGTGATATGCTTGTTAAAAAACTGTTGGATACAAGTAGGCTAAATAAAAAAATGGAAAGAAACAACTTGAAGATATTTTTATTTTTGACAATACACAAGTACAGTAATACATATGAAGATCTAACACAAGAGCAAGGTCTTAGTTTTAAGACATCAGTAAACAATTGTTTGCACAAAAAAAAATTCAAGCCTGTTTTTTTTAAGTACAATATGAATACTGAGAAGTTTGTAAAAGTGTCTTCCTTAGTATTACTTTGTAAACATATAATAAATACTATATATACAGTCTACATGTTGGGTTTTATAGCTATAGCTACAATGAAAATTGTTTATTGAATAATAAATAAAAATAACGAAGACTCGAATTTCAGAATGATTATATATAAACATTCACAATAATAAATCAAAATATTGTATTATAGAGTACTAAATTTTACATTTAATATCTCATTCACTATACTATATAAAAAATGATACTAGCTATGAATTTTTATTCAGATGATATGGATTTGCTTAAAAAATGTCCTGTTTCCAATTTTTTTCTCCAAAATATGTATTATTTTTACCTTTACGTTAGAATCTTATATCAATAAGAATTTTGATTTCATAATTTTAAACAATTTTATGAAGTTGAAAAAGCCGATAAAAGTGTGCATAGCGTATATTCAAGTTTCTTAACCCAGAAGTTACAGTACATAAATTGTAAATACTTTTTTTCTAAATTACTTTTTATATAAAACAGAGACTAGTTTAAACCACTTGCTTCTTTTAAAACTATTATTACTGGATTTAATGCAACAAAATAAAACTTCGTCATCCGAAATGAAGTGCATTTTTTCAGTAATTTTTTTGTTGCTGTGATGTATTAAAAGACAATGACTTTTTTAAAATTCAAATGTGTCATTTGGGTTTTTCAACTGTAGTTTATGGTTCTTCCAGCTACTATCTTCTCCTCTGCAAGCTCATCAATTCTGTCTAAAGTGACAAAGTATGCTCTTCTTTTGTCATCTGTAAATGTTCCACCATTAGTGTTAGCATATTCTGCAGGAACGCCAAGAACACCTAAGGTAAGGGTTCTTTCTCCTTCATGAGTATAATATACTGCACTTTGTTGTCTATAAATCATGATTGAAATAACGATGCCAATTATTAAAAGAACGACTACTGATATGGTGGCAATGATAGCAATATTAGATGAAGCCACTAACACTCGAGATTGTGGCATGAGATTTGCACAAGGTTCTAAATCAACACGTCTTAAGGAATGAAGCGCTCGACCCTCTAAGGATAAGGGAGTTGCACATCTCATGCAAGTGCTGCTTTCGTAGTTCATGTCACATGTACTGCTATAGAGAAGAGACTGTCGAGCCCACTTTAAAAGGGGCAGGACGGAACATCGTTGGCAGGACCATGGATTTGAATGCAAATGTAATACACTTAAGGTTGTCATATTTTGCACTTGCTCTAGAAACTCTGTGTCCAAATATTCAAATTCATTGTGTGAAAGATCAATTTCTTCTATTTGTCGTAAAGGTTGAAACACCTGGCTGGAGAGGTTGACGAAAGAGTTGTATGATAAATCTAAAGTTCTCAGTTCTCCATTGTTGAAGAATGCATCATCCGACAATTGACTCAACTTCATTCCCGATAATGACAATCTCTTCAATTTGTAAGCAGGACTAAGGGCGAGTTCCAAATCATCCGAGAAGATTGGGTTAAAACTTAAATCTAAACTCTCCAGAGAATGAGCTATTGGAGAAAATACATCCAGAGGTAAATTGATGATTTGGTTATAAGAAACGTCAAGTTGCTGAATCGATAAATTACAAAATGCGCATTTTGAAAATTTGAATATTCTGTTGCGAGAGAGTCCAAGATGTCTGAGGTTGTGACCATCGAACGTATTCTCTACAATAACGGTTAAATTATTTCCGTCTAGATGAAGGTATTTTAATCTCTTCAAATGTCTGAATTCTTCGGGAGAAAAATGTGAATAAATTATCTCTCAAATCCAATTCCTCTAAATTCGGAAGTTGCTGATATATCAGTGAGTGAAGTCTAAGTAACTGACATTTTGCCAAATGAAATCTTTTCAGAGGCCTGACATCTTTCAGATTTTCTGGATCAATATCTCGCAAAGGATTTCCACTTAAATCAAGCTTTTCAAGTTTTGCCAGCATATAAAAGAATCTCGGTACAAGAGTGCGCAGTTTATTCCTCGCTAATGATAAAGTTCTAAGATTTGGAAGAAGTCTGAAAGGTGCTGATGGAGATGTGGCTATGCCATTGTAACTAAGATCTAAGATCTTAAGGTTCTGTAGGCCAAAAAAGTCTTTGTCACGGATAAAAGTGATATTATTATGACTGAGATCAAGAATTT
>BMAO01012353.1:19995-40126 GCA_019973975.1 Trichonephila clavata
AAACAGAGCTATGTATGCTTTAAAGGATTTGGAACCTCTACCTTTAATGGTTTTAAAATTTGAAAAGGACCAGCATAATCTACTCCACAGCGCATAAAAGCAGGAGCAGGAGAAATGCGAGAAGATGGCAAATCGCTCATCATTTGATTAGTGATGGAAGCTTTTACTTTGCAACATTTTACACATTTTCTTATTAAGTGTCTGATGACATCTCTAGCACCTATTTTCCAATATTGTTCTTGAATACAAGATTGCACAAGTTGTGTACCAGCATGCAAGAGAATTTCATGATAATGTCTAATAATGAGATCTGTTAGAATATGCCTTTTTGGCAGTAGGATGGGATGTTTGTGGCCATATGCGAGATTTGCATGTCGCAAACGACCACCCACCCTGAGAAAGTTTGAATGATCTAAAAATGGATTAAGAGATAAAATTTTGCTTCTGCAAGATAGTGGTTGATTTCTTTATAAAGCATTGATCTCATTATTAAATTCAATAGTTTGCACTAATTTAATTAATACATTCATAGCATTGTTTAGTTCATTAGTTTTTAAAAACCCATTTGTTTTATCCTTTGAATTTTTACAATTATTGACAAATCTTAAACAAAATGATATTACACGTTTAAGTTTAGAAAGATATGAGAATTTATGAAGTAAATCATTACCATCAGGCAAGTAGTGATTTGGTACAATAATTGATTGCTATGTACAGTACCTTTCTTCTGGCACAGCATCATTCAATGTAGGAACAGAAGAGTCTGTCTGAAAAGGAAATGTTTCGTGTAAAAATTTGGGACCACACAACCATATAGAAGTGAATAAAGTTGAAGATGATACACCACGGGTTGCAAGATCTGCAGGATTTGCGCTTCCACTGATATGATGCCACTGAGTAGCAGAAGACAACGTCTGGATTTTCGCCACTCTGTTGGCTACGAACGTCTTCCATCGGCTGGCATGGGATCCTATCCAAGAAAGAACTATGGTGGAATCCGTATAAAATTGGGCTTGTGATATAGGGTAATTCAGAGCTTTACAAGTAAAGTCCATCAGTTTAACTAACAAAAGAGCTCCACATAATTCTAGTCGAGGAAGTGAGACAGTTTTCAGTGGGGCAACTCTTGTCTTGGCTATTATTAGTTGAACGTTGATTTTTCCTGAATCTGATACAGAGCGACAGTAAATTGCAGCTGCATAAGCCTTTTCAGAAGCATCACTGAAGCCAAATAGATGAAACAGGTTGTCTGAATCGACTAACAAGAATCGTGGAATTTTGATGTCTTTGACAAATTGTACATCATTAGCAAGTTGTTCCCAGTCAAGTTTAATGTCTGTAGGAACCCTTTCGTCCCACTTCAATTGTTGTTTCCACAGTCTTTGCATGATTGTTTTATACTGAATTGTAATGGGTGACAACCATCCAAGTGGATCGAATGTCTTAGAAATTGTAGAAAGTAATGTCCTTTTGGTTAAGGTGCCTTCAAAAGATAAAGGAGTGATTTTGAAGTAGAATACATCTAAAGCTGGATGCCACAGGATACCTAAGGTTTTTACTGTATCATCATTGTCTATATTTAAAGAAGTATTAGATAAACGCATATCTGAATCGATTGAATTTAAGAGTTCGCTGCAATTAGAAGCCCATTTTCTCAATACAAGTCCGGCACTGGACACCATTTGAGTCAACTGGTTTTGTAGTTCCAGAGCTTCAGAGAGTGAATTGGCTCCGGACATCAAATCATCAACGTAGAAGTCCTTAAGAGCTGCTTTAGAAGCAAGAGGAAAATTATTTGATTCGTTTAATGACAACTGCTGTAAGCATTTTATTGCAAGGTATGGCGCTGATGCAGTGCCATAAGCAATCCTTGTCAACCTAAAGTCTTGTATTGGCTCAAAAGGTGAATTACGCCACACGATTCTGTGGAAATCTGAATCGTGTAGAGTTATTTGTCTATACATTTTTTCTATGTCCGCAGTTATGGCTATTTTGTGCATCCTGAAGCGTAGGAGTAATGTTCTTAAGTCAGTCTGTAGCTGTGGACCAACCATTAGTTTATCGTTAAGAGAAATACCACTTGAGGACTTTGCAGATCCGTCAAATACCACGCGAAATTTGTCACCGTTTTTATTGGGTACTGGGTGATGCGGGAGATAAAAACTGGAACTGGCTGGAACGTCAATCTCGTTTTCTGGGATTAATTCCATGTGACCAAGTTTCAAGTAGTCATCCATGAATTTATGGTATTGATCAGAAAGCGATTGGTTTTTACTGAACCGGCGTTCGATTTGCTGTAGACGATGCACGGCAATGTCTCTAGATGAACCAAGTTCATCACTAGAATCTCGGAATGGAAACTTGACTGCGAATCTACCTGTTGAGTCACGAGTATAAGTTCTTTTAAAATGATTTTCGCAAGTAATTTCTTCATTCGTAAAAGGTTTTGTTTCAGAGAGTTCCTCTAATTGCCAAAATTTGTCAAGTTGAAACTCTACTGCGTTGTAACTTGCATGATTTGATATGATTCTTTGGCAAGAAAGTTTTGTTTTTCCAAGAACAATCCAACTGAAAATGGTTTCCATTGCAGTTAAAGAATGTCCTGGAACATTTAAATGCCTGTTCAGCATTATTTCTCCAAGCACGTCTGCACCTAGCAGAATGTCTATTGAGCTTGGCTGAAGACAGTTGATATCCGCTAATTGTAAATTTTTGAATGTATTCAAAGCAGACGCATCGACTTGAAATTGAGGAAGGTCACAGGTGATTTTGGATAAAATTAATGCATCTACAGTAATACTTGTATTTTTGTAAAACAGTGATGTTATTTCTAACTGAACTAAGCCTGAAACCCTTCCCACGTTTCGCGAACTTAAACCGTCTACATTTATGTTTACGCTAGTGCGCTTAAGTTGTAATAAATTTACACAACTCTCTCTAACAAACGAGCCTTGACTGGCTGAATCAATGAGTATTCTGCATTTTTGAAAAGCGCCATTAATATCTTTAACATAAACGATTGCGGTAGGCAATAAAACAGCCTGAGCGGCAGGTACGGTTGCATTATTGCTACTTATCGTGGAATCTTCCGACTGTATATCTGATACCGTGTTGGCAATAAAAGTTTTGTTATTATTTGAATTTTTTGAGCATAATATCGAATTATGTAATTTGGAACAAAATTTACAAACACCTGCACGGCATTTAGAAATGTGATGCGTTTTATTTTCTTTAAGGCAGTTAAAACATAATTTGTATTTTTTAACAACATCCCATTTTTCTTTAATCGGAAGTTCTAAGAAACTAACGCATACAAATAATCCAAAATGTGAACCGCTATTGCAATGTACGCAAACATTCGAGACTATTTGTGAAGAGTAGGAAATTTCTTATTTGTTTTGGTCATTTACTTCCCCAGCTTCAAAGGAACAGATGTTTTTTCTTTCTGGACTTGCTAAAGGCGATTGCAGTCGATTTTTTTTGTTTGTTTGTTCGAGAGTCAAACGCGTAATGTTTCGGGTTGAGTTTCCCCTCAGCAAGAAATTCTGAGGTGTCCAATGCTCACGGTTGCTTAGGATTGTAGTGTGTCAATGCATTGTTGGTAGTGTCTATTATTTTTCGCAATCCGACGCAGATTCTTGTTTTAAACAGCTGCGAAACTAATTTATTTAATGCTGCATTTATATTTCTGCTTCATTCTCATAGCGTTCGGTTAATGCATTCCACGCTTTTGATAATTATAGTTTGTTATCTGAATAGATTGTAATAAAGTGGCTGCTTCGCCTTTTACAGAAAGTTTAAGATATTGCAGTTTTTGACTATCGTTTAAAGTATTATTATTTCCTACACTCGCAAGAAATAAATCGCGAAATGAGATCCATTCCATATAGTTTGAAGTGAATACTGGCAATTCTATGAGAGAAGTTTTTTAAATTATTTACTTCAGTATCTATTAAATTAACAACTTTTTCATAAACTTCAATAATGGATTCAGAATTTGCTTGATTTTGTAAATCATCAATTTTGGAAACTAAACGAGTTAGCTTACCTTTTACGATTTTCTTTTGTTTAAGAATGGCGTCCATGTTGTTTTGTGACCTTCCCAATATCGAAGTTCAATGCTTGCGATGATTATTGAACGAATTTGTTTGGATGCTTGATTATTTCGACAAATGTCGCAGACCTTTACACTTCATCAATTAAATGTTTTGACTTGAATGCTGGTGCTCGTCGGACCACTATGAATGCGATGGAAAAGTAATCGGTCTGTACTGTTTGAAGAAATCTTTATTTTTGTTTACTACACAGTTACACAAATACATCTGGCGGCTCTCGCGCGCAACTCTTACGGAGAAAAATAAGAAGGCTTAAAAAAAGGTTACAACACTCTCATCTGTAAAGAGTACTCGTCCCCATTCATTGTCTCTCCAATTCCGGTGTTCCCGGCACCACAGAGAACGCCTTCTCCGATGGGCAGGCGTTAGAGGTACACACCGTACAGGGCGTCCTGCAAACAGACCACCGCCGTGCAGTCTTCTGGCCACGGTAAAACGCGATATCGGTCGTCCAGTCGCCTGTGTCGTGTGTCTAGCGATTTCTCCCGCTGTCAGCCGCCTGTTTCTTCTGGCCTGTAAGGCAATATACCGGTCATCTGCGGGTGTGGTTCCTCGTGGACGACCACTACTGAACCCCCGGATAGCTGTTCCTGTAGTTTGAAATTGTCTCCAAAGTCGTGAAACGATGCTGTGAGCAATTCCGAACTCTGCAGCCACACTTGTCACACTGCGACCTTCCTCCAACTTCCCAATGATTCGACCTCGGGTAAAAGCATCCAGATGTCGTCTAACAGATTGATTATTCGCCATTTCTCGCTGAGGCAGCAACTCGGTGTGATTTTAACTGCTATACGGTGTGCAATCTCTTTGCCAGAAATACTTATCTTACACCGACAACATGCTTTACTACTCAGACACTCCCCCATTACGTCTACCTGCATATCTGCGCATGTGCTACCGTACATCACCTCACTTAGTCTCCTGATTGGTCTTTCTGTCCGCTCTGCCTCTTCGTTCAGCTGATATGCTAATTTTTCGACTTCGTCCTTAATTTTTGCACACCAGTGTATATATATATATATATATTTGTGTTATAAATAGATTCACATAAATGAGTAATGATTATAATTGAAAGGGCTACTGAGTTAAAAGTAAACTAGGTTATTATAATTTGAAATTATTTTGTACATACATATCTATAGTTATAGTTAAGAGTTATGGATTGAAAAATTTTATTTTTAGATTAAATGGAAATAACATTGTTTACGCGAAATCTTTTTCAAAAGAGAGCTTCCATTTCCGGAACGAGGCATTGCACAACCTTCATTGCTGTTCCCAGAATTAAAAAAAAACGTGTTTCATTTGTCTTGTTTGGTTCCAATTTTCTGAATCTCATCGTGTTAAATCAATGCAACATAGATGTGGTTTTAGATTTTTTCTCTCTCTTTTTTATATATCAAGAAAAACTTAGTATATATAACACTGTTAGATGATTATATTCTTAAAAGTAATTAAGTTATTGCTCATTGGAGAATCCAAAAGGCATTTTATAAAAATTCTTTCGGAATATTTAAAGTTTGTGAATTAGGGTCAGTAATAGGTGAGTTATTTGGATGTTTTCTTCTTTTTTAATGTAAAAAGAGATACATGTAGTAAATTATTTTAGTATTATAAATATATTTCCAAATAAGATTACATGTATATATATTTAAATGTTATGGGTTTTTGAAGATATAAGTTATATATTTATATAAATTGGTTTTTCCCAATTTTAATATTGAAAAATATATATTAGAATATCCTACCATATTTACCAATTCTATGTAGATATATTAAACATAAATCAATATAGTGTTCAAACGAAAGTAAAATAAGGGATTTTTATTCTTAAATTTTATGAAAAGATTTTGAAAAATCTGAAACATCGATTTTTAATTCAAATGTGGGTCAATTTTTGATGAATTCAAATTTTTTTGTATGAAAGCACAAAACACTCTGTCAATTATCTTCATACTTTCCCTACTTAATTTAAGTAAATCTTTTTGAAAATTTTAGAATATCTGTGTGAGAGTGGGTAAAAACTATTTGGTGTTCAGTACAAAAGAAAGAGACGCGAAAAACAAGCCCACATTAAAAGACAAGCTGGAAGTTACCGAACTATTACAAGGCACTAAAAAAGAAACAGTGTAGAATCAAAATTTGATTTAGATTTCCATGAAGAAGATGTTGCTGACAAAATAAACAGAACCGATAGTTGCTCTGCTCTATGCAAAACCAAAGATCACAATACTTTAATGACGATATTTAGTTCAGATCCAGAAACTTGATCACCTATTCTATCAGACGCCAATAGATGTTTTTTGGTAAAAGAAGGACCCCCTAAGCCATTGACAGAGTATAATTTTTCTCATGGCGACACCGGTCGAAGATTAAACTCACATTATTATACCAGAATTAAAAAAAAAAAAAACAGTGAAAAGGTTATGCGTAAATGGTTAGACTATTCCATTACAAAAAGCTTTATATTGTTTTTGCTGCAAACTTTTTGGCTGTGTCGTTAGTTTTCTTTCCTCAGAAGGTTTTCAAAGTTGGAAGCACCTGGTTGAAACATTCAAGAACCATAGTCAAAGTCAAAATCTTGGATTGAATTTAGTCAGCGATTACAATGCTGTAAAACGACTGACATTAATGCAGAGACTAATTATTGGTGCTAGGGGCTTCAACGCTTTGTAGCAACATTAAAAATGCTTGCTCAAAATTGTGTAGCCCTTCGTGGTAAGAGTGACAAACTATGCGATTCCAATAATGGTCAATTTTTTTACAAATTACACATTACTTGCTAAATTTGATCCAATAATTGAGGAACATCTTCGAAGAGTGCTAAAAAATTAAAAAACTAAAGTACACTATCTAGGGAAAAATATTCAGATCGAGAAAAATTCGCTTTTACATGAGAACATTAAACTACAAATTGTTCATAAAATTAAACAAGCCAAATATTATTCAACAACTTTAGATTGCACCCTTGATGCCAGTAAGATCGAATAAATGACCTTTTTGGCAAGATATAGATGTATTGAAAAATTTAATTCTAATGAAGTTACCGTTAAAATTAATTAGAGTTTTTTAGATTTCCTTCCAGTTGAAATGTCGACCGGAAAAGAGCTTTCATATTTAATATTTGAGAAACTTAAAAAATTGGGACTAAATTTGCTAGATATACAGGGGCAGGCCTACTATAATGGAGCTAACATTAGAGGCGAGAAAGCGGCCGAGTGGTCTAGGCATCGGATCATGGCTAGCATGTCATGAGTTCGATCCTAGTACCACTAAGGACCCGCCGTGTAGGGACGCGATGCACGTTAAATATGTCGGGAGCTCAAACGTCCTCCCGTTGGTGTGGTGTGGTAGTTAGGGGAGGGGGTGCCAGCTCAGGTGTCGTCCACGTCACTTGACCACAGTTCAAAATTACGCGGACCGTCGCCAAAAGCCCTCGTGTTGCTAATCAGTGCGACGTTAATATTCACTCACTCACTAGAGGCGAGAAATCAAGGGTACAATCTAGAATTAGGACGTTAAGTCCACGAACACTCTACCAACCATGCAGTAGCCACTCTTTAAATTTGGTCATTAATGACATGGCAGAAGCATCCTTAGAAGCAGTGGCGTAACTTGTACCCTCCCACTGTGGGGAGGGGGGAGCAAAGCCTGACTGATGCCATTATCGTAGATTTCCTCAAAATTCACTTTATATTTTTTAAAATCGAATTTTTAAGCGATTTTCCAATTGGCGATCTAACGTCATTCAAAATCAAAACTTGAACACGCTCATGATATATGTTTGATCCAATAACCAAATCAAAAAACATTTTTTTTATTTGCTGTAATCCCCGCGAGAGAGATATTTTTCTTCAGCGGGATTTCTTTTTAAACCTAAATTATTAATAGATAAAACAAAAGTAAGATGGAGAAGTGGATAAAATGCTAGGAAGATATAAAAATTCATCACTGTTTTTCTTATATTACTTTCTTTTCTTTTTACGAAGCACAACAGAGTAACCAATTGGCGCCTGTAGTTCCCCCCTTCCCATGTGTTTCATTTTCATTTAGTAAAGTCCTAAGTTCATCTGTTATGCTTTTTTTCAAGTAAAATAGTATTACGATACTTGGAAAAGCATGAGATAGAGCATTTTAAATGATCATTTAGACTAGATTTATGAGTATTCAGTCAAATGAAGCACAATGAGAAGAAAGCATGTAATGGATTGTATCAGTTTTTTATTTCTTTTTTCCATGAAATCATTTTTGCATCATACAAAGAGCTCTCCATATTAAATGTTGCAGTATTTGTACTAGGATATAATCGAACTTAAGGTCAAGCTCATTACTGGATTCAGAAACGAAAAATGAGGTATAAGTGATACCTTTTTTTCTTTTGTAAGAATTTGACTTCAAAAATTATTTGATAGTGTTCATGTCTTTCTTAGAGTTCGTTTTTATTTAAGTTACCAGGTTATTTATCGTTAGAGATTTCCTATTTTAATAAATATTATAAATACTTGAAATATTATACACTATTTACTTCGTTTACTCAGATTCCCGTTGATTTTGTATTCAGTTATAAGTTTAATATTAAATATTTTTACGTGATGTGTAAGGATACATCATGTTATGGTTCGCCCATTCTTTATATATATATATCTATATATATAAAGGAGAAAAGCGACTCACTGACTGACTGACTGACTGACTAATCACGAAATCTCTGAAACTATTCAACCTACAGACTTGAAATTTGGTAGACATGTTCCTTTGATAGAGTAGACATCAGCTAAGAACGGATTTTCCGAAATTCGAAACGCAAGGGGCGTTAGGGGGGTTAAGGGGCGTTAATAATAATTGTTTCCATGTTTAAACTACTTGATGTACAATCTTGAAATTGGGTAAGCGGATTTCTTTCAGAGAGTAGAGATCCGCTACAAAATGAGTTTGGTGAAAATCGACCCCCAAGTGGCGTTGCAGGGGCTTAGGGGGCGTTATAGATATTTATTTCCATTTTTAAACTATTTGACGCACTGTCTTTAAATTTGATATATAGATTCCTTTCGTAGAATAATGATCAGTTACAAAACGGGTTTTGTGAAAACAGACTTCTAAGTGGCGTTGCAGGGGAATAAGGGGCGTAATAGATAAATATATCCGTTTTTAAACTACTTCACCTACCTGCTTGAAAATTGGTAGGTAAGTTTCTTTCCTGGAGTAAATATCCGCTACAAAATGGGTTTTGGGAAAATTGACTCCCAAGGGGTGTTGCGGGGGCGGGGGGTTTAAGGGGCGTTATAAATTCCTATTTTTAAGTTATTAGACGTACAGTCTTGAAACTTAGTAAGCAGATTCCTCTCATAGGGTAGAGATACGCTAAAAATGGGTTTTGTGAAAATTGCCCCCAAGTGGCGTTGCGGGACTTAAGGGGCGTTATAGATAATTATTTCCATTTTTAAACTATTAGACGCACAGTCCTTATATTTGATAAAGAGATTTCTTTCATAGAGTAGAGATCAGCTATAAGAAGGTTTTGTGAAAACAGACCTCTAAGTGGCGTTGCAGGGGAATAAGTGGCGTAAGAGATAAATATTTTCGTTTTTAAACTATTTGACCTACCTGCTTGAAAATTGGTAGGAATGTTTCTTTCATGGAGTAAATATCCGCTACAAAACGGGTTTGAAGAAAATTTACCCCCAAGGGGTGTTGCGGGTGGTTAAGGGCAGATATAAATAATTATTTCCATTTTTAAACTATTAGACTCACAGTCTTGAAATTTGGTTAGCAGACTCCTCTCATAGGATAGAAATACACTGCAAAATGTGTTTTGTGAAAATCGACCCCTAGGTGGTGTTGCGGGGGTTCAAGGGGCGTTATTGATAATTTTTTTGCATTTTTAATTAATTGGACGCACAGTCTTCAAATTTTGCTAAGCAGATTCCTTTCATAGAGTGCAATTCCCCTACAAAATGGGTTTTGTGAAAACAGACCCAGAAGTGGCGTTGCGGGGGCTCAAGTGGCGTTATAGACAATTATCCCCATTTTTAAACTGTTAGACGTACAGTCTTTAAATTTGATAAGCAGATTCCTTTCGTAAAGTAGAGAACCGCTACAAAATGGGTTTCGCGAATATCAAGGACCAAGTTTAATTTCGGGAGATTAAGAGGCGTAATCGATAAATATTTCCATTTTTAAACTACTTGAGCATCCTGCTTGAAAATTGGTAGGCATGTTCCTTTCATGAAATAGAGTTCCTCTAACAAAGAGTAAAATGAAAATTGACCCCCAAAGATGTTTGCGAGGGGTCAAGAGGAGTTACAGAAAAAAATTCCTGTTTTTAATTGTTAGACCCATATACTTGAAATTTGTTAAGCATGTTTCTTTTGTTGAATAGGGATCCACTAAGAATAAATTTTAAGCAAATCAAGTTCTGGGGGGTTGCAGGGGGTTACTGGGACGTATTGACAAAAGAAATTACTTTTTTCGAGCTACAAGGACTATAATAATGAAATTTGGTTTGCATTTTTCTTTTGTTGAATTGAAATCCGCTAAGAGCGGTAATTTTGGAAAACGGCTCTCAACGGGATTACGGGGATATTGATAGTAAAACTTTTGTTTTTTTTTCTGTTAGATTTAGACTTGAAATTTGGCTTGCATGTTCAATTTACGGAGTAGAGATCCACCGAAAATTGGTTTTGCGGGAATCCACTTTGTTTTTGAGTTACGAAAGAGCAAACATCATTCTATGCTTCAATTTTAGAGATTTTAAGAAAATACAAATTAGATGAGTTCTGTCCCCTTTTTTTATCAACAGGTGACAGTTACAGGTATAAGTATATTTTTGAATTCAATCGAATTCTTAATGCTAGGACTTAGATATCAATAATTCATACATATATATAAGCAGTAAAAATTTATAAAACATTATGAAATACCCAGCGAAGCGGGCGGGTAACAGCTAGTATATATATATATAATTTGCTAGAAAAGTTGCGTTTACCCATAACAAATTATACAAAAAAGGTCAAATTTAATAGAAATATAATTTTTTTTAACAAAATCATGAATTTGTTTACTATTACTTAAATATTAAACATGCAAGAATTCGTTAATTTTGAATTAAAACTACATAAGATCGGGAGTTTTGTAGCAAGAAAAAGTGTGCGTTCACTATTTGGACATTCTTGATTCTTGAAATTTTTATCAACAGGCGTTATAGGTTTACAGAGTTTTTGCATTCAGTTACCAATAAAAATAGCTTAAGAAAGTTGTGACGCAATAACTTTGACGTTTTTGTGAGATACGAAGCAATTCAAGGACATGAAAAATAAAAGGAAGGAAATTAGTATCAGTGAGCGTAAAATCATAGTGAAAATATGGAAGGATGGAAAAAGTTGTGGTGATATTACCAGATCCGTTGAACAACAGTATTCATCTATCCAGCATGTTATTAATATCTTTAAATCTACAGGAGTTTACACATCCAAACCTCGTTCAGGTTGTCCATCTAAACTTACAATCAAAGAAAAACCACATGTATGATATCCTTAGTAAAAAAAAAATATCCGCTGTTAACTGCAACTCAAATAGAAACATACATTCACGAGAAGTTTAAGAAAAACATTTGTGCGGATACTGCAAGAAAAATCTTGAAAAAGGCCCGATACCGTAGTCGACAGGCGTACAGAGAGTCTTATATTTCAATCGGCTGAAACGGATAGCTCTTGTAAAAAAGGAGTAGTATGGAGAAAACTTTGCACAGAGCGCTTCAAAAAGAATATTTAGAACCAACGGGGTAAAAGTACAGCGGTGGTGTCATGGCTTGGGGGTGCATGGCGAGCAATGGTTTGGGAAAGTTGGAGTATATCGTATCAATTATGAACAAATATGATTACCTTGATGACCTAAAAAAATAAAAAACCTAAAAGTTCTGGCTTGGGGGCCCAAGACCTGACCTTGCGGGGGAGGGGCAATTATTTTTCGTTACGACGCTGCTTAGAAGCCTGTAATTTTTCTACAGTCCAAAAATTTATTTTTTTCATGATCAGCTTTTTATTGGGCCATATTATTAAAATATATAAAGGGCATAATTTTAAAACCACTAAGTGCAACTGGCTGGAAAAGCTGAATCCTAATACCTCCTAACTGATGCCTTGAGGGTTCAATAGACCTGACTATTGAACCCTCAAGGCATCAGTTAGGAGGTATTTAGGATTCTCTGTTTAGTGTTCATAATGATGCTGAAATTGGCAACTCTATAAGAGATGAGGACTCCGGATTATTAAATTCTAATAAGCAATTCAAACTCTTATGCTCCATCATTATTTGGTATAAAATCTTAAATTGCATAAATCCAATAAGCAAGCTATTGCAAACAAAAGATTACGACCCACCATCTGCTATGGAACTCTTAAGAAATTGTAAAGATTTTGTTTTAATGATCTTCGATCGGATGTGGCTTTGGATGAAATGCTCTGTGATGCAAAAGATCTGGCCGATGAGATTGATATCCCTGCTAACATGAAGGTGACGCAGCCACGCCACAAAGTTCGACGCAAAAGTGTTAATTTTTATTACGAAGCACGAGATGATCTGCTGGAAGATCATAAATTAAAATACGAGATAGTTTTATTTTCTTACAATTAACCAAGCAATTAATGTCTTGGAATGCAAATTTAATTCAACGAGTACCCATAGTAATTGTTCTCAATTCTTATAAAATATGTATGATTTATAGATACCCTAAAAATTTAATAGTTAAAAACCGTAAAAATTTAGAAATGATGTTGACAGACGGAGAATCAGTACATATAAACGCTCTTGATCTAGCAGATGAGATTGTGACGGGTGCTTACGCGTTTCACTAACCTTCTCTCAATTCCTTTAAGATTGTATTTATTTTAACCAATCCCCGCTGAGAGCCAAAAGTGTGACTTATGCAAACAAGATAGTTTCGGGTTTAGCGAGTTCGAAAAAGATATAAAAGGGAGAAATGAAATGAAGAGAAGAGGATGACTACGTGGTTTGATAGAGGAGATAACTACGAGGTTGATTAAGAAGGTGATTCTGAGAGATTAGTTTAACTAGTGAAGTTTGTTCGCCGTAGGAAGATTATTGAAAAAGGTTCATTAATTCGGTTCGGACGGAACTGAAGATATCAAGGATTGAAGCCGCTCTTTAGATCCATCAAGTATTAAAGAATCCTGCCTTAAAAAGATATCAGGTCTGTTATTTTCATAAATTAGATATAAATGCGTGGTTTGATTGCATGCGTTATTCTCCGTAGTTTCAGTTAGTGTTCCGTCGTTCATAATTGAATTCTTATCTCACTCCACTGTAATTTGTTGTTTTTAAAGTTTGATTAATATTTGTGTATTTCTATAATAAGAAAGATTTTTTAATAAATAATATTGGTTTATTAATTAAGTAGTTGTTAATTATGAACCCAACATACCCGAATTTAGATAATGTGCAAAGTGGAGTTAATAATCATAGGGGTAATGAGAGACTACGACAAGATGTCAGTTTAAGGTTTATTAGGCAAAAAAGGAAGCCCAATAGAGAAGTTTTAAATTTTATTTCAGTTTCAGAATTTGCGCCAAATCGTGCTATCGCATTAAGCATTTTACTTTCTTTGCCTATAAGAGTAGCAAGCGGAGACAGGAGTTTCTCAAAATTAAAATTTTCTTTTACGGTCCGCAACTCTTCAAGATAGATTAAATGGTTTAGCTACATTGGGTATAGAACATGAAAAAAAAATGAACAATGTGAATTAAAATAATTGATAAAAAAGTTTTCAGAGTTAAAAGTCAGAAAAAAACACTTCTAATTTTTGTTTATTTTGTTATTTGTTTCAAATTTGTTTTATTTTTGAGTTTTAGTTTTTAATAAATATTTATGTATAGATATATATATATATATATATATAGGATATCCCATAGAACTTTTTCTTTTTGTAAAAGGTTAGATCATCCCTTTGCACATGACGGCAATTTTAGTCAAAAACAGCATTCCACAGCAATGCCATCTAGCTTGCTTATTAAAACGCTGACGCGATTTTCTCGTCAGAGGCCCACTAACCATCGACTAGGAAGCATCGTTTTAGCACGTCCGCACTCCTTTCGTCATAACTGGCGGTAAGTCACCTGCACATCGCATAATGAGTTTTATTTAATCTCTAACGTCCTCCCAGAAAGGATTGGCTACCTATCCTTCCTATATTAATGTTTCTATATTAATGTCTGCCTATAAATTTTCCTATATTTTTAAATGCCTACATGTTCTAATTTCCATTTTGTAAATATTCCCCATGTAATTACTCTCCTATTATTCATAATAAATTATTTAGTTTCTTTAAATTATGTTGTCTATTCTATTTTTCAAAATGAACCCATACATCGTAAAAACCCCTAGATAGCCAAATAAAAATCTCGCTATCTAAAGAATCTGACTTTTTTGGAAGTTTTCGGTTCGACTCCCACATATGTATATACTGTTATGCTGTCTTTTTCTTTGCAAGAACAATTCAAGTTTTATAGGCGTGTATTTATGAACAATTTCTATATTTTTTACTTTGTGGAGAGGGACTGCATTTTTTAATTTTTGTCCGGGGCGGTTAAACTGCTAGAGCCAGCCCTGCATGGGCCAGACAGCAGTGGACTTCTGTACTCTTTTCAGAGGGTTTACACTGAAGAGTGATTTATAGTGTCTGCTTATTTGGATTGAACAACGCGCCAGACACAATCCAACAATGTTAAAAGACACAATTACAGAGGTAGTGGAATCATGGTTGTTGGGTAGTGGTCCCTATGTGTTTCTCTCTCACACACACTCTCAGTAATAAGACTGCGTTGGTGAAATATATCTTTATTTGTCTTCTCTGTTGCTCGGGGCGTATGTCGGAACACTGTGATGGGCACCGTAATTCTCGCTCTCGCTCGTGCGATCTCCCGCTCACACTCTCACTGAGACTCAAAGCTCGTTTTCTTAATACACTTAATCACCGCCAGGCGGTGCCCACTGCGCATGCTCAAACATACCCCCCGGCCTTGCAATATTAATATTCAACAATAGCAATACAGATTCACAATTCACAACAAGTTTCAGGTTAAACAATTATTTTCAAAATTATTATATATATAAAGCACAATAAATTTTCAGTAAAAAAAATATAAAAAAGTTAAAATTACAAAGCACAATTCAATGAAAAACACATAATTTCTTAAATGGAAATTGACCTTAACTATTTACATCTATAGGTAGAATACAAATCTTAGTTATGGGCCTCTTAAATTCTCCTGTTTTTGTTTTAATTCTGACTGTTCTCACTTTACCATCAGAACCATGATAGACCTCAACGACGCGCCCTAAAGGCCAGTTACAAACTGGTGTAAAATCCTCCTTTACAATTACCATTGTCCCACACATTATATTGTCCTTCTCGATCATCCACTTGGTTCTCTGTTGGAGAGTATTCAGATAATCGGTACTCCATTTTTTCCAAACTACCTGAATTACCTTTGTTGTTTTCTGCCAACGGCTTAATCTATTGTCCTTAATATTAATTACTATGGGCTCAAGAATAGAATTAATTGATCTACCAATCAAGAAATGGGCAGGAGTTAATACCTCAAAGTTATCAAAATCATTGGATATTGGTGTAAGGGGTCTGGAATTTAAGATTCCTTCCACCTGGATAATCACAGTTTCAAACTCCTCGTATGTGAGTCGGGATCTTCCCAATGCTCGCTTAAGGTGATATTTCACTGACTTTATGCCGGCCTCCCAAAGACCTCCCATATGTGGGGCCCTTGGTGGAATAAAATTCCATTCAATGCCTTCTTCACTGAAATATGCTGCCAGATTTTGATCCGGAAAGTTAAGGGTCTTATAAAATGCCTTTAATTGAGAATTCGCACCAACGAAATTTGTCGCATTGTCTGTAAAAATTTTGGAACATTTTCCTCGCCTAGACATGAATCTCTTAAGAGTTGCAATTATTGCATCCGAAGTCAAATCGGAAAGAATTTCAAGGTGGACGGCACGAGTTACAAAGCAAATGCAAACACAAACATAGATTTTGTTAAGGATACCTTTTCTCTGATTTTTGTAAGATACAAAATATGGACCTCCTAAATCTAGACCAGTTACACTGAATGGAGGGGCCATATTCACTCTTTCATACGGAAGATTGCCCATTATTTGAGAAGAGGGAATTGGTTTACACTTGAAACATATCACACAAGTATGAACCGTTTTCCTAGCTAGGTTTCTACCTCCTAAAGCCCAAAATCTCAATCTAACTGCATTCAGTAGTCCTTGTGGACCAACATGAAACAATTTCTTATGTAAAGTTATGAAATATATTCTACTCAATTTAGAATTTTTAGCCAGTATAGCTGGATGCTTTTGGCTGTAGGGTATGGAAGCTTTTCCCAGCCTACCACCAACTCTCAGGACTCCTTTATCATCCTGGAATATGTTTAAAGATTTAAGATTACCTGAAGGGTCACTTAAGTTACTACCACTTTGATCCTGCTTGATAAGCCAGGTTTCGGACTCATTTACTTCATTCGTAGTTAAAGGTCCCTTCCTTTTCACCTTGGATCTGCAATTGTGAATAAATCTATAAATATAAGAAACAATATGTAATATTTTAAAATAATTATTAGAAAGGTCCATAAGATGGTTGAAAAAGTCAAAGTTCTTGGAACACAGCAATGAAGTCTCCAGAGTTCTCTCAGACATCCGTAGTTCGCAGTCAAAGTCATCTCTCTGGGTTGGTTCCCCAATGACGGTGGTTGAATAAGCACTCTGTTGAAGAAGACCAGGACCATGCCACCATAGACAGTCGTCAAGAAGCTCCTCAGGAAGTACTCCCCTAGATAACATATCAGCAGGATTCTGTTCCGATGCAATGTGATGCCACTGGTCACAGGAACTTAGTTGATGAATCTTAGACACTCGATTAGCCACGAACGTCTTCAATTCTCTTGATTCTCGATGTATCCATGAGACCACAATAGTCGAATCCGACCAAAAATGCACAGCTGAAATCTGAAGCTTCAATGCGTCCTTCACCTTCTTCATCAATTTAGCGGCAAGAACTGCCCCACACAGTTCAAGTCTTGGAATGGAAATCTGCTTCAGAGGTGACACTCGGCTTTTACTCGTTACGAGACACACTTTAACTTCTCCAAGGGCAGATATAGACTTGAGATATATGGACGCTCCATACGCCTTTTCCGAAGCGTCGCTAAATGCATGCAACTCAATGCTCTCCGCTCTGTGAACCACAATACATCTGTCAATAGAGATGCTATTCACTGCTTCCAAGGAGTCGATAAATCGACGCCACTCCTTTTCTTCTTTAAAAGGAAGTTCATCACTCCATCCCAATTCCAGCAACCACAATCTTTGCATAAATATCTTTGCCCAAGCTATAATTGGACCTAGGAGACCCAAAGGGTCAAAGATTCTTGCAATGGTAGACAAAACCATTCTTTTGGTGAATGAAGTTGGCCTTTGTTGCTCTATTCTGAAAAGGAAACAGTCTGGTCTAGGATTCCAAATTATTCCTAGAGCTTTAGTCTCATCAGACTCTAAGAAAGCATACTCTTGCAGGTTTGAAGTTATCTCAGGAAAATTACCGTACCACTTATGAAGATGCATCCCTGCAGTCTGGAACATTTCTATCAATTGATGTTGCAATTCTATTAACTTTTCTATACTCTCGGAACCTGAAAGTA
Organism: Trichonephila clavata; assembly: GCA_019973975.1. NCBI lineage: Eukaryota > Metazoa > Arthropoda > Arachnida > Araneae > Nephilidae > Trichonephila > Trichonephila clavata. Next base: position 37,841 of record BMAO01012353.1, read on the forward strand.
TATCATCCATGTAGCAGTCACTCAGCACCACAGGAGCCGCCAAAGGAAAATTAGTAGCTTCATCCATCGCTAACTGCTTCAACGTTCTCGTGGCCAGATAAGGTGCGCTAACTGTACCGTAGGTGACTGTAGTTAACTCGTACGTTTTTATTGGTTCTCCTATGCCCTTCTTCCACAGAATTCTTTGCAAACACGTTTGCTCTGGGTGTATATTTATCATGCGAAACATTTTCTCTATATCCGTGGTAAAGGCATACTTGTGCTTTCGGAAGCGAACCATAATGGAAAAGAGGTCTTCTTGGACCAGTCCGCATTAAATTGAATTGAATTTAGAGATTTCCCACTCGTTGATGGACTTGATCCATTAAACACTATTCTCAGTTTCGTTGTAGACTTTTCGGGGCGATAAACAGCATGGTGTGGCATATAAAATGCAACTCCAGACCCATCCGCCTTGATCTCTCTCATGTGACCCAAATCCTCATATTCCTGTAAAAATTTCTCATACAGGGACAAATATTCTTTATCTCTATTTAGTCGTTTCCACAAAGAGTTTAATCTCTGAATCGCGGTTTGTTTGGATTCACCAAGACATGAAGGATCTTCTTTTAACGGCATCGCCACAGTATATCTTCCCTGGTCATCTCTTGAATGAGTGTTTTTAAAATGATCCTCACAAATATTTAATTCACTGGTTTTAACAGAATCGATTTCTACACTTTCGATTTCCCAAAACTTCTTAATTGAAAGCTCTAGATTATCCGTCTGAATAACCCCACAATGTTCCTTTCCCTTCACCTCTGAGGAAAAAGATCCGGAAACAACAAATCCGAAAACAGTGTTTTGAAAAATAACATTTGAACCCTCCATCTGTCCGGGTAACATTAATTCATAAAAGGCTTCTGCACCTAATAGCATTTGCACGCGCTCTGGAATATTAAAATTATTGTCAGCTAATTTAAGATTGGGAATATTATTCAGATTAAAATCGATTTTCGTTGTTGGAACAAGATCTTGCGTTATAGTTGGTACCAAAAAAAAGTCTAATGTTTTAACATAACTCCCTTCTTTATTGCTGATAGATACTGTAACTCGCGATTCTATCGGAATTAATGATTTGCTCAATCCCGAAACTAAAACATTAGATTTGTATTTTTTCAATCCAATTAACTCGCATAAGCTTTTAGATACAAAGTTAGAAGTGCTTCCACTATCTAAAATTGCTTTGACTGGGAATAAACCATTTTCACACTTTATGTAACAAATTGCTGAGCCCAGCAAAACACATTTTTTTCTGTTTATACTCGTTGCGGTTAGTAAGTTGTTTTGAGTTTCTGCACTTGGGATGAATTCAGGCGCTGATGTGTTTAGAGGTTCAAGGGTGGAATTTATTACTTCCTGGTCTCGCGCTCGCTCTGTGTAATGTATGGTGTTATGATGTCGCTTTTGACAGTTTGAACAACCATATCTCGATTTACAGTCTTTTGCTCTATGAGATGTAGAAAGACAATTAAAACAAAGGTTATTAGCTTTAATCACATCTATTCTCTTGGTTACGGGAAGTTTTAAATACACTGCACACTTGTATAATGGATGCGATTCAGCGCAACAAACACATTTAGAGTTTTTAACCTCACTCAAAAATACTCTTGACGCGCTATTCACTGGATTATTTCTAGGAAAGACATTCGGCACATGTTTTAAGCACTTTCCTCGAGAAGTGTTATACAAGTCTACCTCTTTGGCAAGTTCCAGCGGCCGAAACCAATCATTTCCTGCACGAACGGAAATGTGTGAAGCTACCTCTTTTTCAAGAGTACTGAAAATTTTGTCCGACACTATAAGATCATTTAAATTATCAAAATCAGATACCCTCCTTAATTTTAAGTAATACTGCCAATTTGTTATTAGGCGAGAAGTATACTGAGTATACGTTTCATTTGGATGACGCGTAGCTTTTTTAAATTGTTCAAGAAATTGATTTGCACTTGGCTCGTATTCTCTTAGAATTATTAATTTTAATTTTTCATAATTGTTAAGCTCGTCATCTTTAACATATGTTAACACATTTGTAGCTTTTTCACCCAACAAATTTAATAAAATTTCCGACTTAAATTTCTCGGGTACATTTTTTGAAGCAAAGGCTCTCTCTAAAGAAGCGAAAAAGAATGCCCAACCTTCAGGTCTATTAGGCACCTTCACAGTTAGAATTCGAACACTCTTCACCAACGCATCTAGCGAATTATAACCCTCATCTGTTCTCTCGTTATCTGAATTAACTCTATG
>BMAO01012354.1:0-24759 GCA_019973975.1 Trichonephila clavata
TTTACAAAAAAAAAAAAACCAAGGAGATTTTAAGCTGCTGAATTAAATTAAATATTTAATGGCAGGTCGGAAATCAGTCACCTTCAAGATATTTTCTGAAAAAGCTCTGTAACTTCTTTAATCTTTCATCTCACTGACACGTGAAGTTTTTTTTAAAATCCATCACAAACCTCAGAAAAATATTTTTTAAAAACCCTGAAAAATGCTTTTAATGTTTGCTCTTTCTGATCCCAAATTACTTCATCACTATAAATATCCACATTTTTATGGCTGAAAAATTCTAAAAAAATTAATTGATTTTTAAGTAGTTTAGAATTTTTCTCAATCATTGATAATGATTTACACAAATGATACGAATCTTGTCAATTCGAATCAATGTGAAAAATGTTAAATTAAACTTTGTGATGAGTTGAGCAAAATAATTACACAAGTTATCATTCAATAAACAGCCGTCAAGTTGCATAATTGCGTATATGCATGCCTGTCAAACCATATATTGTTGCACAAAGAAACCCTACTCAGAGTGAAGGACGTTTATTCTTATTTATATATAATTTTTCTATTCAAACATTCAATAATAATATCTGTAATTTTCTCAACGTTTTGTGCAGCACAATCACAAAAGAATAGCTACTTAGGTAATCAATGAATTATAATTACAAGTTAAATAATATTGTTACGTAGATCGGGGTTCGAGGATTTTTGCAGAAGCAGTCGTAAGCAACAAGACAGTTCTTTGCGAGCGATGTGTATTTATTGGTGTAAATCAATCGTTACAAATACAGGATTCAACAGCAAAGTTCACAGAATAAATAACAGAAGCATTTCACACCTTCAACAGCGCTCAGACACAATAAACAGTGTCTAAAATACACGTTTGTAAATGATATTCACAAGCACAGTCGATCTGATTAAGTTCAAGGCAAGTCTACTAATCGCTAATCAAAACAATGCTTACTACTCGCTGGTTGAAATCAGACTGACTGTTGTATATACGGATATAATTTCGGGTACATGGGTTTCTGGGAACCCTCAGACCCTTATCTGACTAGAAAAGTTCTGTATAGGTCTTGGTTAAGTTGCATTTTCATGCTGGATAATATGGAGCTTAGCAATTGGACGAGTGGCGGCAGTCCGGTAGGCGGGGCTTCGAGGCGATGATCTTTGGTGGCTCGGTTTTGGAATCTGGTGGAAGAGAGAGCGTCTTTCAATTTGATGTAGTAGTGATGAGGATATTGGCTCAAAAAAGACTGCCCATGGGGGTGTGAGTGTGTGTAATGATGTGTGGCGACGCAATGTCCAGTAGGGGAAAAATTTTAAGACAAGTATGAAAAAAGTGACCGGCGGTTTCTGCGAGGCGGACACCCTCCTTCGCATTGACCCCGCACGGCCGTGCTGCAGTTATAGTCTTGAGACTGACTGTTGTGGCGTTTCTCTCTCTATTTATAGCAGAGGCCAAAATTTCTGGAAAGATGCGCTCGCGCCACAGATCGTGAAATTAGAGGATTTCTCTACTAATTTCTAGAAGAATCCAGAGGGTCCCGAATTCACCAACATGGTCGCCAAATTGGTCGCCAAAAATGATGCCAACTTGGCTCTATCGCCAATATTTCGCCAAGATCCCATTGAATTGCCATTATAACGTAAGGGACGGCGTTGCTTGTGAATATTACAATTTTATCATGAAATAAATATAGCATAGAGTAATAAAAGGTATTGCACATCCAAATACAAATTATTTACATTATTTTATACAAAATTCGTAACAATATGTTTGAAAAATTACATATAATAAACTCACCCACTCTTCACAAAAAAGTAACTTTTTTAAGTAATTGTGCCGTCGTTTTAGAAAATAAAAACTACTTCAGCATGAATTCCAAAATATCATTCTAGTTATATTTCCATCTATATATAAATTATATTTTGAAATATGAATTTTCAGAAAAAAAAAATAATTGTTGGACTCTTAAATGTAATAAATACTCGATCTTTTCTTCATTTTAGAAAAATTATATCCAAGCTAGACGGAGAAAAAGATTCAGTATTTCACATGTGACCTCTTTTCTACGGGTGCGTATTTCAAATTTTGAGTTCCAAAATAAAATATTTATTCTAAACAAACTTTCAAATGCATTTGTATGGATAAAAAAGTGAATAAATATAAATTCTCCTCTGAATTTTGAAACTACTTGGAGAGGATAGCATTTGTATTTATTATCCTAACTTTTAAATTTATAAAGAATACAAGGGTTTTACATAAGACCCACTTTCTCTTATAATCAGTAAAAAAAATAGATTTTAGTTCTTCAACTAGTATATGCTCAACAATATTGTTAATACTTTCAGTTCTAAGAGCAAGCAGAATATGTGTATATTTCGCTAGTTTCATACTGAAATTTAATCAAAGTCAAGAAAGAGTATTCTATAATAAAACTTTTTATACTTATAATTTTAAAAAAAAAGAACTGCATTTAGATAATTAATCCATGCATTCCACATTTCAAAAGAAAAAGAGCATTATTAAATGTGTTCCTCAAATATACATCTCATAATGAAATTCATCAAGTAAAATTGTGAACAAAAAATATGTCTCTATTCTTTCTAATTTGTGGCAAATATTTTTCCTCACAAAAGATCTTACCATACATTTTATATAAAGAAAATTCCTAATGAGGTTCATTCTTTTCCCCTCATTTCCATGAAGACTGTTTAATATTTTTTAGAGTGACCTTGTTTTTGTATAATAAAAAAACAAATGCAAAAGTTCGAAGAACACAGAAACTATAATTCAAAATATCCTATTATATTTAATAATATAAATAAGATATACGAGAAACAAAACAAAAAACTACAAGCGGCAAATTAAAGAACAACACACCTTACACAATACTGGGAAATAAATTGAAAAGTATTACTTAAACGTGCCAACCTTTAACATCTATTGTAGGAAAACAAGAGATTGATAATACTTGCAACACGAATTTGAGCTCAGGTGGAAATTCTCTGTTTATTTAAATAGACATCGGCGTTTATCAAAAGACATCCGATACTTTTCTTTTCTCTTCGAATGAAAATGTACTGCCGGATTTGACGAAAATTCAAAAGTAGACCCATTCAAGCAAACTTTTGAGGGTAGAGTATTCTGTATAAATATTATATTACGTTTTCCTCTATTGCAGCTTCTGTAAGCTAATCAATTTGTGTACATTTAAAAGCACTTATTCTATTCTATTATCGAAAATTCTACAAATGAATCTTGAGATTCCACAAACATTCAACTTCACTGATGCCTAATATTATTTTCAAAAATCTAAAATAGAAATTATATTTAATGAACACCTTATTTTACTCAGATACTTAGAAGACAGAGTGTAAATACATATCGGTGCATTTTTTTTAAAGAAATGAAAATCTATTGACGATTATACAGCCATGAGCAGACTGTCATGTCTTCAGAGTTTATTTTTTGGATTAAATCATGGCAGCTACACTTGTGCGTATTCACTGTAACCTAATGTAAATATTAAGTAAAAGTTTGTTTCTGTATTTTGAAAATGGTTAGTATTGTATTTTTTTGTGGAATGAGACGTTTGATTTTTAGAATGGCTGGATATTTTATCGTCCTTAGAATCCAGAATTATTTTTAATGTTATGATTTTTTAAAAGCTATTTTTTCCTTATTCAATTGCAGAACCAGATACGCTGCTAGCGTATATAATAGAGTTATTTATTTGCAAAAAGGATAACGTAACACAGATTTCTGTATTTATTTAAATCTTTGTTGTGCATAAAGAGATCTTATAACATACATCTTTATGTCAGGTCTGGAAAGTTCAGCTTCAAAATTAAGTAAATAATAAATAGAAATATATAGAGCGAACTCTTTACTATCACGTAGGGATTTGAGGGACTAATTAAAGTAGAGCGAGCGCTGACATAAAAGAGAGAGCGTAAACGGAAAGATAGCTGATGATTCCTCGCTGTAATGCTGTCTTTTATTCCACTCGGTTGAGCTCCAAAGGGCCGTCATGTTGGATTTAATATGTTGGAAGAATAATAAAGAAGTTATTTTAGATATGATGCTCTCCTCATTTTATCAGCGGGCCTTAGGCCTGTGAACAGACAGAAGACAGAGCGCGAATACATATCGGTTTATTTTTTAAAGAAATGAAAATCTATTGACGATTATTATACAGCCACGAGAGAAGATTTCTATATTTATTTAAATCTTTGTTGTGTGTGTATAAAGAGATCATTTAGAGAGAGTTGCAGTCCCAAAATATATTAATTTGACATATATATTTATATATTATACACACAATACTTTTTGGAAATAGTCGTGATAAGAGAAATAATATAATAATATAATACCCCAGCAAAAACGAACTAATTAATGTGCTTTTAACATAGGAAAGTAGATTTTTTTTTTACGTCTACTCTGTAAAACTGCAATTTGAGAATAAAGTCTGAAGAATCCCCAAATGTTCTTAGCTATGGAAATACATTAGGGAGTAATAATAGGAATGTTGTATTCAGGTGGGGAAAAAAGGGAAGTAGTAGTTATTTTTAGGTAGGTGGTTTTAGGGGAAAACTTGGTGTCGGCCAGTCAATAAGTAGTGCACGTGTAAGATACTAAGATATACTTATTTTATAAATCGCGAATAAATCTATCAAAACACGGGATTTAATCTTTCTAACTTGGGAAATGAAATAAGATCAGCGTTTAGAAAAACGTTAAAACTTTAATTTTATATATTTTTAACTTAATTATTATTCCAAATGCCCTATTTCTCAAAACGCGTCTCATTTCATCGCGCATTAAAAGATTAAATTCTATATTTTGATAGATTTGTTCGGGATTCCTCATTAAAAGGATTAGATCTTGAATTGTTGACCAATTTATTGGCTGGCGATTCCCATTAAAATAAATTCTTAACAACTTACACGTCCCTTACTAAGCGGTTGAAACTTTTCTTAAAAGACTTACGAAATTTCTAAAAATAACTTACAGTAGCCTTCCCTTGAATACGTGGTTATGTTATTCTGATTTAAACGACCTGCTACAGCATAGTGGTCAAGGCGACGGACTTGTGACCAGCGTGTCATGAGTTCGAGCCCAGGACCACTGAAGACCCACCGTGCATAAAGGGCATATGCGCGAAAAAATCTGTCAAGACTCAAACGTCCTCCCGCTGGTATGGCGTGGAAGTTAGAAGAGTGAGGTACCAGCACAGGTGTCGTCTTCATGACCAAGTTCAGAATTACAAGGTCCGTTGCCAAAAGCCCTTGAGTTGTTGAATACTACGACATTAATATTCGCTCAAATGTAGAAAAAGTACAATTCATCCATTCAAATGTAGAAAAGGAATAATTCACTCTTTTGATTTTTAAAATTCTTGCAGAGAGGATACTGAATTATCTTTACGGATATCTTCTATGTTTAAATTGCGTAAATAAATGCTTTGGTCACTATTCAGATTTTCTTTTGTCACGTTCACGTGCAACAAATATGAATGTATAATACACACACATATGAAAGGTTGCATCAGAATAAATGATTACAGATATAAATATCAAATATCAATAATTGCAACAGAAATTAATGATGCCTCCTGGCACGGATTTGAAAGAAAAAGAACAGTTGAATTAAATACACTTTCAGATAAAATTTTAATACAAAGTATAATGGAACAGAAAAAGGATGTATAGATTATTCATAGGAATCCTCAAACTTACCTGCCACACTTGCGACTACCACGACTCGGCCTTTGACACCTCTCAAAAGAGGAAGGAAAGCCTTGGTAACTCGGACAGCGCCCAAGACATTGACATTGAACATGTGCTCGATGATAGACATGCTGCACCATTCCAATTCAGAGAAGATGGCCACCCCGCATTGTTCACAAGACTCCACAATTCTGAAAAAAATGAAGATTTCAAATCCATGCCACTATTGTTATTAATGTAGTTTCATTTACACACAGATGTATGTGGGAATCTAACCGAAATCTTCCAAAAAAGTTAGATTCTTCAGATTGCGGGGCTTTTATTTGGCGATGTGTCTAGGGTTTTTACGGTGTATGGGTTAACTTTGAAAAATAGAATAGACAACATAATTTAAAGAAACTAAATAATTTATTATGAGTTATAGGAGAGTATTTACAGGGGGAATATTTGCAAAATAGAAATTAGAACATGCAGACATTTAAAAATATAGGAAGGATAGATAGTCCCTTCTGGGAGGACGTTAGAGATTAAATAAAACTCATTATGGGATGTGCTGGTGACTTACCACCTAAGATCGGTGAAACAAGCGCGGACGCGCTAAGACGGTGCTTTGTTGTCGTTTGTTAGTGGGTCTCTGACGAAATTAAATCGCGTCAGCGTTTTAATAAGCACGCTAGATGGCGTTGCTGTGGAATGCTGTTTTTGACTAAAATTGCCGTCCTCTGCAAAGGGATATGATCTAACCTTTTACAAAAAGAAAAAGTTCCATGGGATATATTACATGTATAAACAATTTATAGTGAACAAAAAAGTCATAATGTCAAGAATATGATATTGAATTAACACACATATCTCAGAATTAGTTTTATCATTTACTTTGCTCCTGTGTATGATCATAACATATATCTTTGATTTTATTACTATAATGACCTTGAAGTTGAATATCTACCAGTAGAAAAAAAGTATGGTTTTCTCAACAAATAAAAAAAGATACTGCGATAAATATTTTCTATAAGTACTGCAGTTTGTTTTGACAAAACATCATTCTTTTCTCTAAATGAATCAAAAAATATATATATATTGTGGTAAAATCGAAATCTCTTTTCGTTAACAAGACAAGTGTTTTAAAAATAGTTTTAGGAGTATACTACGATCCTTCCAAATGATACGTAATGTGCTGAGGAAAGAAAAGAAAGCATGGTACTCAAAAGAAACCTGAAGATCTTCCCTCCATCTTTATCCATTTAGCAACCAAAAACCTCATTTAATTTAATTGTTGCTTCATATAATAAATGTCAATATTAGCTTAGATATCGGATTCACTTGCTGAAGTTTTATATATGCAATAGGTGAAAATCTTCGAAGTGCCGAACATTGTTTCTACAGGATATACCCTCTTAGACATAAAATTTCTTGATCATAATAAGTTGAAAAATATGATATGAACAAAATTTCTTTTGCTTACCAAACAATAAAAAAATATTTATCAAATATGTTCCATGGTTTTTATTGGATTTTACCAGCTCTTTTAAAAAAATTTTTTACTAATGTGCATCACTTAACTTTGAAAGATTTCATTAAAATATTGACAAAATTGGTGTTAGATTTTTTACAGATTGATACTGAAAATTGTTTATTTTCTACCGCTTTATTCTCAATTTCTTTGTTACTTTATTCAATGCTTGTAGAAATTAAGTGTGAAATTTGCTTCAGCACATATAGCATTAACTTTTTTTATCAAATTACGTAGTACGATCGAAAAATTCGGGACTGCGGCCATTGCTGAAGACAAAAGCAAGTACCTAAGGTTAAACCACTTGAAATGTTTCTCCCAACCTTTCCTTACCTGATCAGGTTGGCTTAGCCCATGTCATGTGACCAAACCGCACGCACAGTTGTTATCTTCTGAAACTAGTTAGTTTTAATCCGCGATGTAAGAAAAATGGCTTTTCTTGAACAGCATTGAATATTAAATTCTGTTAGCCCTTAGATAAAACACCAATGGAGATTTGGAAAAGCTAAGTAAGGTTGTGACGGAACTATACGGTCTACGGTTTTTCTTCTTTTTTCCTTTAAAGCAATTTATTTATTTCAACCAATCTTCACCCAGAGCCAGGCGTGATTTATGTAAATAAGAAATATTATATAAATTCGGTTTTCGCGTGTTGAAGAAGCTAAGTAGGAGCTAAGTAGGAGCTAAGTAAGAGGAAGTGACAAGTGAATTAAAGATCGAGAAGTTGACACGTAGTTGTTGACAAGTGAAGCGAGCCTGATACTTGTTGATGTACGCGAAGAGAAGCGGATTTAAAATAGTGAAATTCATTATTACGGAGCGTGGAGTCTTCACCAATTCATCCAGCAAATTAAGTGCCTGAAGTTCGTCACGAAGGAACCGCAGCCGTAAAATATAATGTCAGTGACTTTGATTACGAAAATCAGATTTTTATCGTGTGGCGTAGTTGTAATTGTGTGCGTCTAAGCTTTCCTAAATTCAGTTGAAACTCTGTATTATCCGCTCTCCACTCCACCCTAGTTTATTTATCTTAATTAGAATTGTGTTGTGTCTGATCTTATATACTGATAAACATCAATAAATCAGCTTGAATTGGAATTATGTCTTTTGATCATTTAAGTCCACCTACAGAACCAGCCGGATTTTCAGATAGACAGGAAGGTAATAGTGTAAGGGGTGGCTAAAACTCACCACAAGGTGTATGGTCGATCTTCCATGGCGAGATCCAAGGTTTACGAATGGTATCGGCGTTTTAAAGAAGGCCGAAAATCCACCGAAGACAATGAATGTGTTAGACGACCTTCGACTTTACTGAACGAGGAAAATATTGCGTTGCGTCTGAATGTGTTCGAAAAGATCGCATCCAAACACTTGCACAAATCGCTGAGGCAACACACTTCTTAAAAAAGTCGTTCAAGGAAACCTATTCTTCGTAAATGGCCTCAGTTCTGGCAGAGTGACGAGTGGTATTTTCTGCATAACAACACACCAACTCATCGATTCAATTCGTAAAAGAGTTCCTGGCTAAACCTCGCAATGACATACTTCCACATCCCCCCCCCCCATTAATCAGACTTAGCCCCGTGTGACTTTTACCCAGGGCGTAGCTACCGCTGTATCAATGATACGAACCCCCCCCCCTTCAAGCAACAGAGGCACCAACATGTTTCTGAAAAAGGGCCTCGAAGGAATTTTGATACAGAGCCCACTCAGAATTTGCTAGGCCAGAATTTTTACCTGTTCCCATCAAAGAAAAACATTTATAGCGACGCCGTTTTGTGTCATCAGATGAAGCATCGCAGGCGGCCTCAGTGGAGGTGGGGAAAAATGGTTTCCAGCAGTGCTTCCAGAAGTTATACGAACGCTGGCAGAAGTGTATCATCGCCTAAGGGGACTACTTTGAAGGTGGATATGCTTTGGTGTTGTGAACTATTCAGGGTTTTATACACCTTGTTCCCGAACTTTTGGATCATACTACGTATAAGGAACAATGCTATCGAATATAAAAATCAAAACTTTCTCCACAAATTCAAGAGAAAAGAGCAAGCAAATAAAAACTAAAAACCGATATAGGAATTTCCTCGATTTACCTGGCATAGAAATCAATATAAATCAATGAAAAACCACTTGGATTAAAAACATTTCTTACAAAATTAATTAAAGTTTAAAATCTCTCTCCTTTGTTGCAACGCGCACCTCAAAAAACTAAACCAATTAAATAATGAGCAAAGGCCATTTTTAGTTTCATATTTACTTTTATTGAAAAAAAAAAAGACTTAATAAAATTCATTGCACTAACTTTTTAATTTCTTGGAGTCTTTTTTTTTTTTTTTTTTTTTGTCTTTGAAATTTAAATAAGTTATACAATTGTAATACTTATTATTTGAATTACATTCATATAAAAATAACTTTTCTCAGACAAAATATGATTATAAGGCTATAATTTTTCTGAAATATATCTGTTGAAACTCTATCTGAATTTTGTTTCATTCAGTCGTTTCATCTCTAAATATTATTGGGTGGTTTTCTTAAGATAAAAGAACATGAGCTTGCTACAATATTCTGACACAATTTAGTGTATATTCCATTCTTCGCTATTACAAAAAAGTTGTCATTCACTAAAATACAAAACTTTTCCAAACATAGATAATAAACAATGGACTAAATTCATGACGATCACATAATATAAACACGTGTTCTACATTGAATTCAAAACGGACAATAAACTAGCTCGTACTTTTTATTCTATTTGTAAAACTTAGGTAAAATTTCAAATTGCATAATTGGGTAAAGATGCTCAAGAGTTATAAAAAGAAATTTCTGCAAAAAGATTTTAAAATTAAGGGGGAGAAGTCTTGTTTTATACAAGTACTTTTAAATAAAGTGACAAATATTAATTTTTTTTTAAAAAAAAGTTTCTGTACAAAGCGTAATTTGGCAACAACAAAGTACATGAATTGATTTTGCTGAAAATAGATCATTGCATTTATCGCGACTATGACGTCACATGTGTTTTTGAACTTGTAATAGCGAAACACTTGGTTTAAGATTATCATGTGATTATGTCGTCACATGAATTTAGTCCATTAGCACGCTCAATTGCTCAATTTTTAAACAAAATAAAAGTACAGTAAATTAACAAAGCTTTAGAAAATATAAAAAATAACTTAAAAATGCTAATCACTAATTGCACATGCCTTCCAGTTTCTAAATAAAAAGAAACGACATATATCTCAACAAGAGGGCTTGTAAAATATTCTTCGTCCTCTTATTTAATAATTTTAATGTATTTCAGTTTCCCGACTTTTAATTTTGTTCATTCGAAACTATCACTTAACAAGATCACTACGACTTAGACTAGAGCTTAATTTACCGATTCAATTGCTTTAATGGAGATATATGAAGAACGTTATAATGTAGCATATTATATTGAGTAGGCATGTATAACACCTTTTTTCCTCTCTCGCATCAAAAGAAATTATGTAGTAAAAATATAAGTTTTGCAAGCAGTTTAATGACCACTTTTTAAGTATCAGCTTGGATTATATACATCCGTACCAAAAAAAAAAGATCTATTTCTAATGTCTATATTTCAGGCTTTCTGGTCTACTAATCAAGACGAATATTACACATGGTCAGCGAAGCCATTTATGTTAGAACACTGAGTTTTAGCTAGTTCAACTGGTCGAAAACGTATAAATCATCGAAACTAAACAACTCATTGATCGTTCAAATGATTTCGTAACAGTACATTTTATCTGTAACACCAAATGCTCTCGCATACAGCTTACTATTTTTTTTTTCTAAAAAAATCAAACAAACATTAAAAATATTTTTTCTAGATAAGTTTTTAAATTTTGTACAATACTTATTTTTCGGGCAACTTTATTATCTTGATTCTTGATGGTGTAATCATAGGCTCAATTTGTAACATTTAAATCTCAGACGATATTATTTACAGATGCAAGTAATTTTCTTTGAAAGTGGTGTAAATTTCATTTTATATTATATGGAGATATTTACCTTGTTTCAGAGACATTATATTTGTAATTTCACTAACTACGTAAATTTATCTAGACAAAATGATGAAAATTTTTAAGGATTTTTTGGGGTACTGTTTATAGATAAAAATTTCATAGTAGATTGCTTTCAAATTTATAGTTAACTATCTTTTCATCAAAAATGGACTTACACCACTTTTAAAGTAAACGGCTCATAATATACATCATATCACAGACTATTACAGATTATTATATAACATTAAAATTGCAGACAATTTCAACATTAAAGTTAAGACTAATATTAAATTCCATAAATTCATACCAATTATTCTTCTTTCATACAAATATTTGAGTAAAGAAATCTATGTATGCTAAATAGTATTCTGTGATATTGATTGTAATTCTGGTTACGATAGAACACAAGTAAATGCATTAACGTTAATTTTGAGGTTATTTTTGCGATAAAGGAATGCTAAACGAAAACTGAAATAGCGTTCTTGCAATCGAAAATTATACTTTTGAAATTCATCAAAAGTATAATGATAGGTAGTTAGAAAAACTATAAACAAATGTTATAAAAAACAGCAGAAATGCTAAAGCGCAACAACGAGAGTTTGTTTTCCTCCATCGGCATTTCAATTTTTTAGATTTTGAAAAAAAAAGAGAGAAAAAAGTGTCACAAACTAATTTTATATTAAGATATTTTTTTAATTAAATTTTTTTCAAAAAAATATTTTATTTTTTAGATTTTTTAGTTAAAGAGATGATTTTTCAAATTTTGACATTTTAAAATATATATATATATTCTTATTAAGGAATACATCTTTAAAATTAAACTAAAATTTGAGGCCGAATTCCAATTCGAAAGATAAAAATATATGCCAAACTTTGATAATCACTTAAAAAAAGATACAACAAGAAAAAGAGAAGCTTTTGTGTTTTATCTATATTGTCGCATTAACATCGTTACCATGTAAGTAACTTCAGAATACACTTTATATTCTAATATTAAATTATGCGTGACAGTTAAAATATCAGTGTATTCTATCCAACTCACATCTTAGTGTTATACACATATACTGAAGAAATTCATTTTACCTTTTCAGTTGGTATTGTAATAATTACATATAATTATTTTAATTTTGCCAAAGAAGAAAGGAATGAATTGTTTTTATTTGACACGATAAACATATAAATATGTTAAAGATATTGAAATATATATTAGTAAGTAAGCATATTGATCAAGAAGAAATACTCAGATTTATTGAAAGCTCAAACTAAAATATTAAACAAAGCGCTTTTAGACAGTAATTTTCAATGGCTTTATCTGTAATTTAACGAAAAAGACAAAAGCTAGGGAGAAAAAACTTTTTAAAAAGCACTATTAGACAAAATGCACTCATTAAAATTTTTCATTTGACTAATTTTAAAATTCAAATCAAATAAACAGATCTATTTTACAATGATTCATAAGTTTTTATTTTAGACATTGTGTATAAAAGACAATTTTAAACAAAAATTATTATATATTCTGTAATTCTGTTTTCGCCGTATGCAAGAGAGCGTGAACTAAACGCGGAAAACATTTTCAAACAGAAAAATGCCTCAATTTTTATAAAAAAATTTAACATTGTATAACTCATACATTTGATTATAATATTGTGTTTTTAAAATTTCAAAATATTTCATAAATAATTAATTTTTTTTTAACATGTAAAGGGATAGCTCATTTAGCATTACGACATAGAAAAAAAATGTAAAACACATTTTATAAAAGAAAAAAACGTGTCAACTCTAATAAAAATAAGTAGTATCATAAATTATGTGATTCTCTACAGGTTAGTGAAGCCAGAATATAATATTAATGTTGCAGTACTTTTATATCTAAAAAAGTGTTCCGAACACGGGTCCTATTCTTTAACATTAACCGAAGACAGCCTTGCCTTAATTAAGCTGCGCTCAAATTAGTAGTGGTTTAAAGTTGCGTTCTGTAACTGAATAACTAAATATTCTAAAAAAAAAAAAAAACAATTTTAGCCACCTTATATTTTCAGTCATTGTTACGAAATGACTCATCTCATTTCAATAACAAAGGTGATATTTTAAGAACTTACAAACCTAAGATGACCTTGTAGCGTTAACCTTTCACAGGCACGAAAAGAAAAGATCACCCAGAAATGAAAAAGTAATAAATGCTCTTTTAGAGGAGCGTAAAAAAAATACCACAATCACTTTTATAAGTGCTTAAATTTCCAGAACAAAGAAGAAAATGCGTTTTACATTAACATATCTGTAGTTACTCTAAATTTATGTTTCTGGCTTGTTAAATTATTCAGGAAGGTGTCATTAATGTATTACTTTATGCTCTTACAACAGGAAGTTGAAAAATCGTGAGCTGTGTGCCCAGGAAATGGTCTTTAATATCTTGTACTTATAAAAAGTTATGAATCAAGTGCATTCTTGAATTAAACATTAAACTTCGTCATGATCACAGCAAGCAGGTAAAAAAAGGTGAAAAATGACATTGCATCTAAGCTTTGTTTCAAATAATTGAAAAAGTTGCGGTAAAAAATTATTTTAATTATTTAAGCTATAAGTTAAATTAAAATTATTAATTTTATGCAAAATTAAAGTACGTCTGAGAAGCTTAAATTTTAATACACTAATTTTTACAGACTTTTCTATTCGAAGATGAATGTATTGTTTTGTAAGCTATTAAAATATATAAAACTAGATAGTTAATGCTTTAAAAGAAAATGAACATTTCCAACAAATTATGTGACCTATAAACTGTTGATTTCGACTATGAATATCATAGATTTTTAAAATTTATTCAACTAATAAATGGGATTAAATTAAATAATGGCCAAGAAATGTTCACATTTACATCTATATTATATTTATCGATATATATTTTCTCTTTTTAACATTGTTTAGCGATCGTGGACATTCCTTCCTTCCTCAGTAGTTTGACAGTCCAGGGTGGGCCCTGGCCTTCTCAATAAAACTTTTCCAGGCTAGCCTTCTTCCTGCCAGTGCTCTCCAATTTTTAGTCTCAAACTAGGAACAAACTCTTTTTCTAGGCCATCAAGACCACGGACATTATTATAAACAAACATATCATTCAAATGTTTATAATGTATTAAATTAAGAGAAAAAAACAAAGACTTTTTTAAGTAATATATATAACTAATATTTATTAATCTTCGAAAATAAAACCAGAAGGATTTTCTTTTGTCGCGGTGAAATATATTTTCCCAAAATTTATCAACATTTTAAGATTTTAAAGAAAGGAAAAATATTATAAATGTGGGAAGTTTTATGACATTTACGCGAATGAGTAAAAATAATATATATATTCATGTATAAATACTTCAATTTTTCTTGTTAAATAATTCCAATAGCCCTCCGTGATGCTTTATAGGCAACTTTAATCTAACTGTCACTCACTCATTTGTCAAATAATTATTAACTTAAACAAAGATTTAAGAATTGATTAAATAATAAAAATAAATACAAATTTCTTCTCTTTAAGTAATATCTAAAAAAGAAATAAATAAAATGTACTATGTACACTTTAAGAAGAAAAAAAAGAAAATCTTATAATTTGAAAATAATTTTGGTTTTTACACTAAAATATTTTTTTTAAAAATTTATCAGAATTTTTTTTTCTTTTCTTTTTTCTTCCTTTTTTTTTGTTGTTGTTGTTGTTAAAAATGCGTGTACATACGCATGTGTCAGTGATACTATTTGGTTAATAAGGATCATATTGAAACATTATAGTTAATTTATTTTGACAAACGAAGCGTATTTTACACCAAATCCATCAATGAACTCTATTATAGAATTAGAGGAGGGAAAATAAAGAAACGGAAGTGCAGCCCAAACATATTTTTTTATTTGTAAGGTCACTCACTTCTTGATATCCAAACAGTAACGAATGGTGGAACAACTGATGTGATAAACACTACGCATTCTCAGAAAAGTATAAAAACAAATCCTAAAGATAGAACAAACACAAAGTAAAAAGAAAATCATTCTTTAGAGAGCCATTAAGAGCGGCCAGAGGCCTAAAAAGAGCTGTAGCACATTTTTTTGTTAAGAGTTTTACTTATTTCTGAGAGTGTGTGTACGTGGGAAAAATCTTTGTCATGAGAAACATTACGAAATTATAAACGGAGTCTTGTCAAAAATGGAAAAAAATCATGGCGCCTTCTGAGATTGCTAAAGGAGAAATTCTAAGTTTTTAAGAGTCTTTCTTCTTTCTTTTCGCAGACGTGTCGAAAATTAATGTGCATAAATCAAAATGCAAAATAATTGAAAAATATGAAGCAAATACTTTATACTTTTTAAAAATAAAAATTAATAAAAACAACGTTTTTTTCAGAGCATCATTTTCTATTGACTTGATTATTTTCAGAGCACTTTTATCCATTTAAGTTTCTCAAGTATTACTTAAATTATATCCCATTTTATAATAATAATAACTATGAGCGATGTATGATCGCGCTCACCACAGTCGAGTTCAAGCCCGGCTGGCAAGGTCGACTCGACCTTTCATCCCTCAGTGTCGATAAGTGTACAGCTTGCTGGAACTACACTGAGAACATATGTGCACGTACACTTTAGGGTCCAAGGTCACGTATACAGAGATGAGCACAGCAGGCCTTAGCCCTCATGGGCTGTTGCGCCACTGAATAAGTAAAGTTAATTCCTAACTAATGAAGTTAAAATAATAAGATAAGATTTAATGATAAAAATTGAATTTGCAAGACGAAACTGATGAGTATCTCCAAAATTAATATTTGTATACACATATAAAGGAGAAAAGCAACTCGAACACTCATCACAGGATCTTGAAACTATTAGACCTACAGATTTGAAATTTGGTGACCATGTTTCTTTTGTCGAGTAGAGATATGCTACGTAAATTTTTTGCGGAAATGAACTCAGAAGGAGGTTTGTGGGGAATTACGGGGTTGTTATAGATAAAATATTTCCCATTTTTGTACAATTAGACCAGGGGTACTCAACCTTTTCTTTGCTGGGCCGCATACATATGTCAGCTATTTCACACGGTGGACCAAAAACATATGTTAGCAATTTCACGCAGGCTGCATCATGAGGATAAAGAGGGGGGGGGGGGGGTTAAAATGTGGAAAATTGATCAAAATAATTTAAATCCTGTTTTGCTTTTTTTTTTTAATTTTAATTTTTTATATTTTTTATTTTCGTCACTAACACTGAATTAGAAGCATTTCTCAGAAACACTCCTTCAGAATGTCTGCATCAGTCAACGGTGTCATATGATATTACCAATAATATAACAAACTTCATAGGATGTCTTTCTTACCGCTGTGACAATATCACTGACAAAACACTTTATTGCTGTTGCAAAGATTATTCAAGAAAGCCTATTCATCACCTCTTGAAAGAGATTTTCAAGGAAGAGGTTCATTGAATGATTCCTGTTTATTGGTATTTTTAAATGCAGCTCTTCGTGACAAATGAAACAATTACTGATCCATATGTATGTTTTTCACTACAAATAATCAACTTCCCCATCGTCTTGAACCGATATGTTTTCTTCAAATATTTTTCACTTGTATGGAATAAAAGACAGTTAAAAATTAATTCCATCCATAAAACTGTCACTACTCCACTGTTGTCTGTTACTATGTGTAACCGTTTTTCACTAATAGAAAAAGAATATCAATTCGCACTCGTACGATATTGACAACAAAGAGCAAAATTGATAAATTTGTGTGATTTCTTGACACCAAATTTTTAATATATTCTTCTTAAATAAGTGAATTTTTCAGAGCAATGGGCATTGACCGGGCCACTTAAAAAGGCTCGGTGGGGCGCATGTGGCCCGCGGACCGCAGGTTGAGTATCGCTGAATTAGACCAACAAACTTGGAATTTGATTTTTTTTGTTCAGTAGAGATCTGCTAAGAACGGGTTTTACAAAAACCAACTCTAATGGAGGGGTACTGAGTACTGATGATAATACTAAATCCGTTTTAGAAATTTTATCCTGTCTTTTTTAATTAAGA
Source organism: Trichonephila clavata (assembly GCA_019973975.1). Taxonomy (NCBI): domain Eukaryota; kingdom Metazoa; phylum Arthropoda; class Arachnida; order Araneae; family Nephilidae; genus Trichonephila; species Trichonephila clavata. The sequence continues at coordinate 17,303 of BMAO01012354.1, forward strand.
GACGAGGGCTATGAGAATATTTTTCAACACACAATCGAAAGCTCAATTATAATTTCTAAAACTTAGATATCCATAGCTTATAAAGGGTATATAATCTTATAACATCATGAAATACCCAGCGAAGCGGGTGGATATAAAGTTTTAATTAATCTTGTACGATATAAACTAATGTCGTAAGATATTATATCTAAACAACAGGTCTAACCGGTTTTTTTTTATCTCAATCTTTTTAATCATGCAAAGAAAATTCTAGTTAGAAATTTCTTAAATACAGTTCTATTTTTTTTCCTATGACTTATCCATTAACTGAAGTGCGCAAAACTAGACAAGACAGATTTCATTCATATATTCGCAACATCAATGATGCCAAGTTCCGGAGCAATAAAATCACGTGAATCAAATATTGATAAAAGAAATGAAAATGAAGGACAAAAATAACAACAAATTTAAAAATAAAAAAAATAATAATAGAATCACAAAAAAAGATAAATTCGGAACATGTTTTGATTCGGTCCAGTTCGAGCCTAGGGGGGGGGGGGGGACGAAGTTCACGGTCATGAGAAAATGTATTGTACGTAAAATCTAAGGTTTAATTATCATTTCCTAAGAAAGAAAAATTGGATGGGATGTCATGCGGATGACTAGTTTATATTCTTGCCATTAAAATATGAGTAGTCCTGAAGCAAATTCATTTTTGTATATGACCTTCAACCAGCCGGAATTTATTAGCGCATCTCACTTCCTCTTGCTTATACTTTTATTTATAAACAAAGCTTTTTTTATTACTTTTTATGTGCTAGAAATAGTAAAATTACAGTTTTCTATACAACTGCTAGATTGTATAGAAGACTGTAATTTTACTGTTAGCCTTTTTCAAAGTGTACGATACCGCTCCAAAAGGAAACGTATAGGAAATAGCTGCTAGAACAATTAATCTTAGGATTGATTACATGAGAAAGTAGGTTTAAAACATGATGAAATTGTAGGAATTATTTGTGATACCGGAAACAGAATAAACTAACTCAGTGGTGCAACAGCCCATGTAGGCTAAGGCCTTCTGTTCCCATCTCAGTTTTCGTGACCTTGGGGTTCAAGGGGTTAATATGAATCGACGCTTTACGCTTTTGAAAAATATCCAAGACTTACAGAACTTCAAAAAAGCTACCACATACTTCCAGAACACATACATTTCTACTTATAAAAAAAAACTGCTAGCTATATTATATTTTAATTCTCACGAAGCGCATTCAAAATATTACTTTTATTCACAGGTGTTTCTATTATTTGATAACCATTTTTTAGGGTTACTTTTTTAGAATTTCATTACTTATACTCACGTAATATTTAATTCTTCTACAAAAACTTTTTACGTTTCTAAGGGAAAATAAGATGAAATTATACTTTGTGTTCACACAGAGCTCCAACAGAAAAAAATTAGAAGGGAATAAAATAGTTCGCATATTTATCATTTTTAATGGTTTTTTTGTGTCACTCTATGAAGGAAGCGAAAGTTTTTGCCTTCGGAATTTTGAATCTCGTTCAATTACTGACACTCCTCTCACCTTTAACAACGTTAAAACTTTCAGCCTCGAAAGATTTAACGTGCATGAGTGCTACAGGGCGGGTCTTAGGTGACACAAGGACTCGAACCCACAGCTCGACAGAAATAACGTCAGAGATAAGTTTCCAGCTTGGCAACTAGAACAAACATCTTAATGTTTTCGTATGAGGTAGCATTCCTTTTTCATAAGAAATTAATTGACAACTTGATGAAAGAATTTGCTTGATGTTTAAAGACCTTTTCATTTTTTCTCAAAAATTTAAAACATAACTATCATTTTTACACCTGGAAAAACAACTCGACTATGAATGTATTCCATAAATACGTGCTACAAAACATAAATATCTGTAATCTTCAAATAAAAAGGTAACAAAGGAAATGAATACAGGAAATATCTCAAACTATAACAGGATGTTTGTAACACATACTTATACTTCAAAAATTGATTGCTAACAATATTGAAAAGAATGCTTTAATTGTTCATAAATTTCATGTACTAGGATATAAATAGGCAAAATAAGTTTTACAATTACTGATACCTAGTACGATAAATCTCTTTATACGCATTTCCGCATTCAAGGTATAGATAATAATAAATTCCGATTTTAAAAACTTTCAAACAAATACAATAGTTTACAAGAAGGAAGCTTTTCTGGGAATATTTAAAAATAATGCAAATATTACAAGAAAGCAGAATCAGAAAACATTACGTTAACATAATCCTAAAGCTAACAATGACGTAGTCTGTCGAATTCTATTAATTAGCATTCGCAGGAAATATAGAAAGGTAGACACTATTCAAAGGAATTCGAATTTCGTGTAAATCGACGTTATAATGTGCAAAGAGAGTATATACAGGTCAATGTCGATTGCAGCGAGTGTTCCATAAAAGTGAAAATGCGTCAAAATTATAATGACCTATTAATTGCTATTGATACGCGCATTCCAGGGAGATGGAAGGAGGAAGGAAATCGGAAAACCCGAAAGGATGCTGCAGTTCCGAAGGAGGAAACCTGTATCCGAACATTCTCTACAAGGGAGAAAGAGGAAAAGCAGGTGATGAAAAATACGCAGGTATCCATACTCATTCATCAGATCTTGCGAGATAAATAAAACGAAATTATGCTAATTAAAAATTAAATAAAAAAACAAAGAGTGCTCGAAGAAGTTCAATCCTATTTCTAAAGACAATAATGCTCAAAATATCTCACTCATTCCCATCTTCATCAGCCCATACATACATTAAGGAAACAGTACGATTTACGCAAAAATTTTTAATTGAAAGATTTTGAAAATTTTTTTGGTTGCCTCCAATGTGTGTATACTATATAAAGCAGAATTTGTGCTCAAAATTTCATAAATAGCTAGCCATTTAATTTTTTAAAGAAAAACCAATTTGTGAATTGATTTTATGCTACTCCTCTTACAAAAATTTACGTGCACGCATGAAATTTGATTTAAAAGTTGGTATGGGTTTTGCGATAACATGATTGGTATTCGTACAATACTTCTTTTAATGAATGCTTTTTGAAAATTCCTAAAATTCAATTATCTTTAAAAAAAATAAGCATGCTTTGATTCAAAATGCATACCAACTTTTGTTACATGTACTATTAGCAATAGGTAAAAAAAAAATTCAAAGCATTAGGCACAATAGAAAAAAAGCCGTAGCATTTTAAATGAAGACAAGCTAGTTATTTTATCTTTCTCTGACTTTTGATTTGCCATAGGGAAGTGAATAGAAACGAACGTAAAAGCTATCATAATTCTGCGTTTTTTAAGTTTAGAGCTTTCAAATTTAGTGAGCTTGTAGAAAAGTACATAAAGAATAATTTAGGCTAAGAAAATTAGATTTGATTTTTTTGTCAATTGAATCGCAAATAGATTGTTTATGCTCAAATGAAGAGAAAAAGTCGAAAGAGAGTTATATATCTAAGCCGCGCATCCGGTACAGTGGTTAGTGACGCTGACTGCGGTTCCATAGGGCCTGGGTTCGAATCCCGGAGAAGGCATGGAGGTTTGTAAATGTATAGTGCCTTCGCGGCATGAAGTACTCTAAACAGCCGTCGAGCCGCAAGTCCTCTCGTGAGGTTGGTGGAAAAGGAATGGAGGTGGAAGGCCTCTGACGACCCCCAGGGTGTTCTCCCTCTAAATTGGGGTAAAACCGAGCAACATCGTACTGTCACCCGCATGGTGCTCAAAGCTAAGGCTAACGACAGACGTAAAAATCTAGCCCTTCACCGCGATGAATTTCGTGGGCCTTGATCTGATGTTACTGTCGATCAGGTGGCATAAGAAACAACAACATAATTTCCTGATTTAATTTATAATTGCTTACCTAAAAAATGGATAAATCATTGTTTCCTACCTTTATCACCAAGATCGGCTTCAACTTTCTTAACAGTAGCTTGAACCTGATCGTGCTTCGTAACATCTAGCTGCAAGACTTTAATTTCACCAGAACCGAACTGTCCCTTAGCCAGCTCCTGAGCACCTTCGCTATCTAAAGACAGACAGCAAGCATACACGGTGAATCCTTTCCCACTCAGTCGTTTCACCAATTCAAGGCCAAATCCTGTGTCGCATCCTGAAAGAAAGAATCAGAATTTAATTATTATCCTCAAAATGCTGTTCATTTTATACACTCATTTCCAAAAGTTAAGCAAGGAGAGAGGAAAAATGGTGATTTCCGGAAGTCAATCAGAGTTGAAGAGGATGCAATTCGCTGCAGAGGTAGATGGAAGTAGGCAAATATGTTAGGTAACAGCCAATCGTGCTTTCATGTCAAGAAATATGCAAAAAGGGCAGTCTAATAAGAAGCCAGCTTTATGAAGGGTTACAGAAGTTGATTGTAAGTGCTGATAGGTGTTTAAAACTTTCGTACAATTTGTTTTCAAGACATACGTGTTTCTATGACTTCCAGAAAACGAATGGAGTCCGAAGGCCCGTAGGCGGTCGCCTAAGGGTTACAAGCTTCGCGGAAAATCGATGTTTTCATCCTTCACTTAACACTGTACATGTGTAAATATATTGTACGCTTTAACATGATTTAAATAAATTTAAATTCCTTATATTCAAGTTTCTGCCAAATTATGGATATGTTCATAAAAAGATTCCTTTCACTATATGTATAAAGAAAAATTCTTTATAGTAGTATGTAAAATTGTGTTTTTCATTTTATGTAAAACACTTACTTTACACAGAAAAAAGAAATTACAGAACTACATACACACGCATCTCTAAAACATGCAAAATCTAGAGCTGTATATTTAAGTATCTAACTATTTACAACAGCAGTTTTGTTGAGTTTTTTTTCAAATTTTAAGAAATAAAACTTATACTTTCAGAAAACGCAACCTCTGTAATATAGTGATAACATAAAAAAAAATAGATTTTCCGATTCTTCAACATGATAAGTGTTATCTGCTAAAAAATTACCCGTAAAATGGTTTTTATCAATTGAAATATATATCTTAGTCATTTTTTTTTTGGAAATCTGGTAATTTTCGCTGTGTATTAGACTATAATCTTATTGTAACCACAAATAATCATACCCCCTATCTTTTTTCCAATCCCGAGAGGAGTCGTTGACCGTAGAAGAATCCGCATTCTGTAAAACAGAAGTGTACTAATGACAAGATAACACCCTACAAACCAGGATTCAGAGACAAAGTAATGTTTAAGTAATGCTTAAATTTCCTGTCTACCCGGAACGTAATGTCATATATTATCGGCTTTGAGTAAGTCATAATTTATTACACATAAAATTTTTATCAATTCATGTTTTATACCCCCACACACAATTTTTGCTCAAAAATTTAGACTTCGATAAGAATCAAAACAAAAAATATTTTTAGCAGAAAGCTATATTATAATTATTGTACATTTTTAAGAAAAAATACGAATAAAGTTTATAAGAATTACTACAAAAATTTCGATGTGAATCGTTATTATCTCTGCTACTCTCTAATAGGCCTTAATAGCAAATCCTTTAGTATTAACATTATACTAGCTGTAAATCAGAAAATGAATTATATTTATTCAATTCCTATTATTAGCTCATTCTGTTCCTAAATATATATATCTTGTTCACACAAATTTTTAATCTTTAATAAAATCGTTTCTACTCATCCATTCAAGTTCAAATACATTTTTTTAAACTTGTAGTGGATGACACTTGATGTTAATACAGTTTTTCAAATATTACTTCATTAATAAAATTTAAAAATGAGTAAATGGTAACAAACAATAACAATAGTCCAACGGCATATATAGAAATGACAATTGCTCGTTGTGTCCCTGTAGCGCAATGGCTAGCGCGTTGGTCTTCTAATCTGGAGTTCGAATCTCATCTGAGAATGGGATTTTTTTTATACTATACTATTTTATTTAAATAATTAAATTTAATTAATGAATAAATAGTAACAAACAAAAAATGTAATAGGCCAACACCATATATAGAAAGGAAAATGGCTTTCTATTTTGCTACTTAATATTGTGATTCTGTCATATGCATATAAACATTTATATTAATTGTAATTATTTCATAAAAAGTAACTAAAATAAAAATTTTCCTTGTTGACCAAAGTCGGAATTCATTTAAAAAATTTTTCTTTATATTACTTGTTAATTTGAGATGCAAATGAGATTCTTTTAGTGAGCTTGCTGTGCAAAACAGGTAATTTCAAAAAACTTTATGTGAACCTGTATACATAAATAGACAACCCAGTTTTTTGTTCTTCATTACCGTGATTTAATTTGATATTTTATTACGACGAACTTCAAAGGAACATGAAGAATATTGGTTATGGTCACCGTAATTTTGAACGTAGATCAAATGATGAAGCCGACACCGAGGAGGCACCATACTCTCCAGAAAAATTATTTTCTTAAATTTATGAACTAAGCAAAAGGGAATTATACAAAATAGAATTCAAAGGTTCCCACACACGCGGACTGAGTCTATAACTTAAAAAAATATCACCAATTCAATTGCTGAAACATTGAAATAAGACCCTTGAGCAACAACACACTTATGAACATCGCTTCTAAAGGTCATCGAAACATTTCATGAATTCATTTTTAGCTATGTCCTTTAATTCAGCCTGCGATGCTCTTTTAATTTCATCTGCAAATTGAAATCAACGACCCTGAAAGCGACGTGCCACGTTCTGAAAATATTCTGAAGTCACGGGGGTGAAATCAGGAGAGTAAGGAGGTTGTGACAAAATAGATATTTTCGTTTTCACCCCGTCGTTGTGCAAAATCTATTCTTGCGAACCACCGCAGAGCCCTTTTCGATATTTTCAGAGATGCGAGAAGTATGTGGACACATCTGGAGCGTTCGTCGTCTTCGGCACTTTCCTTTCCTTCCCTGAAACGTCGGTGCCACTCAAAGGATTGCGTTTGCGATAAAGTATCACTGTTGTACATATGCTTCAACATTTCGTAAGTCTCCGTAGAACTCTACAAAATTTGATATTCATTTTCTGCTCTACGAACGTCATTTCTTTCAATTGCCGGTTACTAGATGCATCCGCTTACAACATTTGATGCCGTGGCGGTCCTCTGACCACTTTATTTAGGGAAAGTCACTTTTAGAAAAGGGGAAGAACACAGTAATACAGAAACGTTATCGTAGTCGCTCTACTGCTAAATTTTTTCACGTTATAGGCTCAATTCGGGAACTTTTGAATCCTGTCTCGTATAAACAGAAATAAATTTGGATCGTGTTTACGAGTTCCACTGTGCAATGGATAAATAAACACGAAAATGGGAATTACAGAATAATTTTTATTATTTTTTTAACTAACGTTCTATTCTGATATATTTCAACTGAAATTTAAGCGGATTTACTAAAGGTGGAAGCGTCAATAACCTAATTAGAATAATTAAA
>BMAO01012355.1:0-19542 GCA_019973975.1 Trichonephila clavata
AGTTTTTTTGTTTTGCTTCATTCCATATTTTTTAAAAATATTTTATTGTTGACTTTTTGATATGCTCACCCTCCTCACTTAGGACTATCATGCCCTCCTATGGGGACGTGTGGCCGTGGTAGCCAAGTGGTCAAGGTATCGTGTCATGAGTTCGTGTCCCGTACCACTGAAGACCCGCCTTGTAGGGGCGCGATGCACGTTAAATCTGTGGAGCTCAAACGTCCTCCCGTTGGTGTGGTGTGGTAGGTAGGAGAGGGGTGTGCCAGCTCAGGTGTCGTCGGTGTCACTTCACCATGGTTCAAAAGTACGCAGTCTGTCGCCAAAAGCTCTCGTGTAGCTGACCACTGCGACGTTAATATTCACTCACTCACTCACCCTAAGGGAACGTGCCTCACAATTTGAGAAACACCGGATTAAAGTTAAAAGGTTAACAGTTTGTAAGATTAAAATATTTACAGAACGATTTTTTAAAAAAGGCAATTTTTAGTATAGTAATATTTAGAGAACGCAACTCATGAATAACATTTGAAACATATGCACAAAAGAAAAAAGGAACATAAACATAAATCCATCGGATAATAATTTACCACGTTGGATTTACGAGATAATGAAATTGGTTTTAATTCTAAATATTTTCCTACCAAATATGTTAACTATTTTTCGATGAAACTATCTTACAAACTAAATAAAATTACCAACATTTCTTATACTGAAGATTTTATATAAACTCTAATTAAGTAAATAAAATAAATAAGAGCCTTGTGCGTCAATCATTTTGTAAGATACAGGTTCTCACCTGTTTCTATATTCAAAAAGTGGTGTAATCAACTAAAACTAACAGAAACAAAATCAAATCCTTAAAAAAGGAAATTTATATACATGTAAAATATATAATAATTTCTTTTTTACAAGTTGGAGCTTCCAAAAGTTATTCATAATAAATATAAATTTCACTATAATAAATATTCGTTACAGCAAAAGGGAAAGGTATAAAAAATATGAAAAAAATATATATTGCAATTTAAAATTGCTTTCAGGAAAATTTGATTCCTAATAATTTAGAAATCACTTTCCCTGTTATCCCTAACACATCATTCGAACAAAAATTAAATGCCTTTTAGAAAATCGTTTTCTTGTTAGTCCCAATACGAGTACGCTTCATCTGTCTTTTGATGCATCTGACCTCCCTGGGGATGTTGATCTTCTGGAGATTGATATTGTCTTCAAGAGTCTTCGAGGTAAACACCCGCTCTTGATCTCATCGATTATACTGTTTCGAAGATCATTTTTATAACTATACTAATATATTACATAGAACCATAAAATATTGAAATCAATTTTTCCATTTTCTATAATTATTTTTATGATCTCAAATTAAAATAAATATAAAACCATGTAAAGATTTTTTTGCTTCATCGTATCAAGCTATTTATTACCTACATTAGAGAAAGTAACAGTGCAAATATATATTAACACAAACACATTAAACATTTAGATTTTTAAACTACCCTAAAATCGTGAATTTTTTTCAGAAATTGACAATTTGTTTTATGATTTAATTATTTAGACAGTCTTATGAGCTTTGTAAAAACATACTAAGTTTGTTATTTTCCATTCACTAGAAAAAATAATTGCAATTATTTTAGTAAAGCAGATGTCATAACTTTTTACAAGATGTCAAAATTTAAAATGTGTTTAACTCGAAATGTGTGTGTGTTTTGAAAAACTCAAACGGAGACAGCGATTGCTCAAACAGTTTTAAGAATGATTAACTGAACTTTTTTTGTTTGTTTTCAATGTAATAGTGGAAGTGTTTTAACGTTCAGATTTATTAATCTCTGATTAATTTAAAAAGTTATGGTCCTTGATGTGCATATAATCACTTTTTCTAAGAAATTCCATATAATAACTAAGGTAAAGTTCTCTAGTTTTTGTAAAAGTTAAAATATGTCTTATCTGAGTCATTTCAAAACTGAACAGCAAAGCAACATATCAAAATGGAAAAATTCAAAATTTGTTCATAAACTTTTTGTACAGAATGGGTCCTGTCTATTTAATTTTTTGTGAGTTTTTACCAATTTTTTCCCATTTTTGTGATAACAATTTATTTTTCTCTCCATTTTAAATGTAATCTTGAAATATACAAATAAATTTAATACCACACAAAAATTTCCATATTTCTATTTTTTTAAATAAAAGTTGACGCAAGTAAATAAAAGTTGTACAAACTACTATATATTTGCATGTATTTTTTTTCTCTGAACGCGAAACGGAAATCACTTAACACGAAAATATTTCCTTTCAGTGAATGAAGAAAATACGGAAAAACCACAGATTTAAGATTGGTGCTAAATTAAAAAAGACGGTTACAAATTATTTTTTGTATGTTGTACTGTTCTATTGTATTATTAGAAAAATTGGTGGAGCAGATGGTGATAATGTGTGCACAGCTCCAAATATGGCAGCCACATACTTTTTGAAGTTTGTTCAAGCTCAAAAAATATCATACATACAATTTCCGACTAAGAAAATGAAATATGCAGCTCTTGTTTCCTCGTCATCCGAAAGAAGGAACATGATGAAAAGCATGCACAGTTACTTAGATGCCCATTCCAATGGTAAAATGAACAACGAAATGGACGACAATCTTGTCGACAATTAGATGCTAAAAAAGACAATGCAAAGAAAAATATCAGATTATTTTCTAAAACTCAATAAATGTTTTGTTCTTCAAAAAACTTGAAAATTTGTACTAAATTTCATTCAGTTCTTCTGAATGTTTTCCTTTCATGGATAATTATTAAAAACCTTTATAAATACACATCTTTGCGAATAAATTGTACCGTATATGAGTACATAACAAATGTATACATGATATTTTTTTTTTTGCAATATCCTTTAATTAAAAATATTTCAGTCCCCTCAGTTTCGTGTTAAATGATTTGTACTGTATTTCCACAAAGGATTTTGAATCTCGAAAAATTGAAAACCCTTCATTTCAGTAAAATGATTTTAGACTCAAAATATTTTTTCCTACGTTATAAATAACTAAAAGTGATGATTATGGATAAGTGATTATAATGAGAAATGATAAGTACAATGTACATTGCACAATTTCATGACCCCTCCCCAACCCTTTCACTGCACCGTTGAATCGTGGCCGCGGTAGCCAAGTGGTCTAGGCATCGGATCGTGGCTAGCGTGTCATGAGTTCGATCCCAGTACCACTGAAGACCCGCCGTGTAGGGGAGCGATGCACGTTAAATCTGTCGAGAGCTCAAACGTCCTCCCGTTGGTGGGGTGTGGTAGTTAAGAGAGGGGGGTTCCAGCCCAGGTGTCGCCCGCGTCACTTGACCATAGTTCAAAATTACGCTGACCGTCCCCAAAAAGCCCTCGTGTAGCTGAACAGTGGGACGTTAATATTCACTCACTCACTCACTCGCACCGTTGAATCAGTCTTATCTATGTTTCATTCTGACTTTCGATTTGTTGAACACTGCAATTTTGTAAGTAGGCCTTTTTCAAAATTTATTAGTAAATAAGCTGTGAAATATGTTTTTTTTTCTTGTAATTATTCAGTTCGTGTCCTCTCATCGCAATACATGTTAATTACTCCTAAAATACCTGTTTTCCTTCAATAAAAATTTCTTTGACTTTTCCCCATAAAACAAGATCAAATCCCATACATTCATTCCTCTTGTGGTAGTATTTAACATAAAAAAATATATTTTATTTTATTTATTTTTCGCAACATCTCTACAACATAAATTATTTTAGGTAGGTTAGAAAACTAAATAGGCTATGAAATTCCAGAAAAATTATTTGCGATCTCCCCTATTTTACCAGGTGGCATAAATATCTTAATTAACATACTAAACATTAAGGTATCTGACTATTTGCGACAGCTTTTTTAAAAAAAAAATAGAAATGTGGGGATTTTGCTGTTGTTTTTAGATTTATTTAGTACATTTTGAGAAAAATGTTAAATTATAAGAAGGAGAAAAATAAATTGTTATTACGAAAATAAGAAAATTTGGTAAAAAATTCCAAAAAATATATACAGCGTAGACCATTCTGTACCAAAAGCTTATGAACAAACTTACAATTTTTCAATTCTGATGTGTTGCTATGGTATTCATTTTTGAAAGGACCTTTAGGATAAGAGATATTTTAATTTATACAAAAACTAGAGTACTTTATGTTAGTTATATGAAATTGCTTTAAATAGTGGTGATTATATTAGCATAAGGGACTATAAATTTTGTAATAAAAGAGTGATTAATAAATCTGAAGGTTAAAACACTTCTACTGTTATATAACGTACACAAAAAATTCAGTTAAATATTTTCATAACTTTTTTAGCAATCACTTGTCCCGTTTGGGTATTTAAAAAAATACATTTCGAGTAAAACGCATTTTAAAGTATGACATCCTGCTTAGATTAATGCCATCTGTTTTTACTAAAACTCTTGTAGTTTTAATTCTAGTGAACGAAAAATAATAAACTTGGTACTTTTATAAAGCTTATAAGATGGCCCTATAAAATAAGATCGTGAAAAGTATTGTCAATTTTTGGCAAAATTCGGGTAGTCGGATACCTTTAAAAAAAAGTAATCAGTGTGGTCATTTTTATAGATATTGAAACGCGTTCTTAACACAGTCAGGTCGATGTTTTTTCAAACATTCAATGGTATATTTTAACATTCCATCACATTTTCGAAAGTACTTATCTTGTAAAAATCACAAAATTTCTTATAACTTCTACAATATTTTCTTTCTGAATCCGTATGGGTCAATGTTGGATACCCGATTAAAGACTTTTTGTTATTTTAATTCCATTCTTATAAATATAAACTTAGATAAATTTCTTATGAAAACTTTCGGCGTTGATCTTGCATTTATTTTTACCAGAATAGCTCGTAGGTAGTTGAAAATAAATACTAATGAAAACTTTAATTTACAATGAGTATTTAAAACTTTTTTAAATAATAAATATCAAAAGGTTAAAACAAGAAAATGGTCTCATTATACTCTGCAATCCATAGTGGTGGAGCACGTAGCGGTATGTGATTGTATCTTTAAAATAAATAGGGTTCCATTTATATAGATAGTTCAATTAAATATTTAAGACTATCTAGGTCAATTAAGTCAACTGAATTCCTTATATTGATTACTTAAAAGGGAAAATTTGCATGTAAAGTAACTTTAATAGAAAGTGTGTTGTGTCTCACTATATAAATTATTGGGAAACAATAGTATATTAAAATGCTGGTATTTTTCAGTTATTCAGTCAGTTACTTATTATTTTACTGGAGAGAGGGAATGACCTTAAAACATTTTAATTAAATTTGATTCTTATTTTTGATTATGGGTCAAATGGAATATCTACTTATTCCTTGCATTAAGGTATCCGTCTACTTGCAATAACTTTTTTTTTAATTGAAGATATGGCGATTTTTTCGTGGTTTTTAGATTTGCTTAGTATATTTTAAGAAAAATATGCTAATATTAAGAAAATAATAAGAAACTATTATTAGTTAAATAGTAAAAAAATGGTAGAAATTTACAAAAAGTAGCATAAATGGAGCCCATTCTGTATAAAATTTATGAACAAATTTTACATTTTTCTACTCTGATGTGTTGCTATGTTATTCAATTTTGAAATGACCTTCAGGATTAGAGATATTTTAGTTTTTACAAAAACTAGAGCACTTTATCTTAGTTATTGTATGAAATTGCTTAAAAAACAGGGATTATATTCACATATGAGACTGTAAATTGTGTAGTAAAAGGGTGATTGCTAAATCTGAAGGTTAAAACTCTTCTACTGTTATACATAACATACAAAAAAATTGAGCTAATTATTTTCGTTACTTTTTCAGCAATCGCTGACCTCGTTTGAACATGTTTAAAAAAGCACATTTCGAGTAAAAACGCGTTTTAATGTAAGACATTTTGCTCAAAGTATTGGCATCTGCTTTTACTATAACATTGTAGTTTTTGTTCTAGTGGACGGAAAAATAATTTAACTTGGTATTTTTATAGAGCTAATAGGATAGTCAATAAAACAAATCCATAAGAATTTATGTCAATTTTGGGCAGAATTTGCAATTTTAGGGAAGTCGGATACCTTTAAACTAAACTATTCTGTCTATCTGTTATATATTCACTCAGTTTTAAATTAACCCATACCATCTTATGTTAATGTCTGGATTGTGTGTGTGAGTATATGTGTGGAAAAAAATGACAATTTTTTTCTTATTTTCAAACATATATATCCTTTTAAAACATAATAGCACTATTCGCGTACAACATTTCCTAAAGTCAATGTAAAGAAAATCTATTTAAATAAATGAGTAATTCACCTGCGAAGTTGGTTTTCCTTTTGGCAATAATCACTAGACATAACTCGGTTTTATCTTGAATTACAAATTGTATTTACATCTTTTGCTTTCACATAAATGATTATGAACTTACTAATCAAAATTTGATAGTGTATGATAAATTTAAACACACGGCACTGCTCATAACCCAACATCGCAATCTGGACAGTAGAATCTCGATTCTCCTCTTTCGTCCCTTACTACAATCCTTCTTAAATTTTCAGTATTTGCGACCTAATTTTCAACGTGCCTCCCCCCCCATACATAACAATGTATTGAATTTAATAATAATGTACTTTTATAAAGCTACAATATGGCTATAATTACAAACCGTACGAATTATCAAGATAAGTATTACATTGTGAATATAATTTTGTATATGGTATGCCCACACATTGGGTCACACTAGCAATTATTAAACTTGTTGTTAATTTATTATTGAAGAATTAATGATCAAATACGTTGTGCAGTACTGATATATTTATAAGTATATTATATCGGTGTAAATGTTTATTTTTTATTAGGTTCGAAATGTATAAATGTTTTTGCTTCCTTTCAGGAGAAAAATTAATAATTTTTATTTTCTACTTTTCGATTTGCTCGAGTCCCCCTTGTCACGCCCCGTTCCTAGGGAGACGAGCGTCAAAGTTTAAAAAACGCTGTTATACTGTATTTCTTTGAGCAGTTAATAGTACATTGTCGTGTTGGATTAGTTTTCATCTATATTGATGGAATGGAGTCAACAAACTGTCTTTCAGACAAGCTGAAAGGGTGGGGCGAGGATGCTCAGCAGAAGGACATCTCTATCTTTTTGCAGAAAATTTCACCGATTTTTAATTTTCAGTTATTTCAAACCATGTGCAGTGAAATAATTCGCACATGCGGAATACTTCGGGGCATACCGTTTCTGGAGTATAAATTTTCACAGCTCCCAAGCTACAGTCAGGATGAGCCAGGATGGTACAACTTGCCTGTCCGAGCTCATCTCGGGAAAAACTGGAAGGGATAAACCATAGCTCATTTCTGTAATGCTTACACAGATTGAAAATAAAGACTGATCCCAATAATCCGTACTGGATATGTGGAACATTGCGTGATCTTATGAAAAAGATTCAATTTGAAAAGAAATTCAAAACTTCCAAATCTGCTTGATTAAAAATCTTACAAATCCTATAAATCTACAGGTATGTATGCATATGTGGGTCCTTGGGCTTCAACTGAACTTAATAATTCCCTGCTTCAAATGACTTCAAATTTCTTCTCACTTGTATTCTCTGATGGGCAGGATACTCGACCATTCTTAGATCGTAATAATCCAACTCGCTTCGGACATGTCATGTATGACATCCCTTAGCAGGACATCCGCAAAATCTACGATAATTTGCCTCTGGACCAGCTTAATACCGACTTTTTGCTATTAAAGCAATTTCTTTTCCTGCAAAACACTCAATTCTTATATAGTTAGCCTTTAGTTTTCCACACATGCATATCATGTCTAGTAATTTTCGTTCTATTCGGATAATTCGTCTGTACTTGTATCTTTGGTATACAGTGCTATTAAATTTATTTTACGAATATTTTTGGATATCAATCAGTGAGACGTTATGCTGAATATATCAGAATATCTGTTTTATTGCAGCCTGCTCTAAAGCATATTTCTGATTATGATATCGGACTATGTCGAAAATGTCCAATTATCGGTCAAAAGTCACATTATTTCTTTGTACTCAACATTTTTACATATTTCAAATTATTCACACTTTCGACTCTTCCATTTATTTTGAATGCATGATAATAAAAATAAGTTCAAGTGGTGAAATTACTACTGTTATAGCGAAAATTTGACAAATTTGAGAAGCACTGGCTTAAACATTTTGATTATAAAGCTGTATTTTTCTATAGATGAGAATGAATAATCTCAAGATCCACAGAGATATAACCGCATGCTATTTTTCAAAAATGTTGTTTATGGTATTATTTGTTAGAATGAAAACTTGGAAATTCAATTAACTTTTATTAATAATATAATCAGATTTTCCTATGAAATTTTTTTTTAAATATTGAAAATTCCCACATTGTTGTTTAATTTTTCCATAAGTTTTGAGAGAAGTAATTTGAGCCTAGATTATATTTTCATTATACTTAGAATAAATGTAAAGGTTTCCGACAAAGTTTGCGAAAACGTGATTTTCAATTCCTGTAAACGAATATTTTTTTTAATATTTAGTGTCACTTAGATTAGGATACACGTATAAAATTGTTTTAAGAATATTATTACAAAGAAAAATTATTTAAATCCGATATTTTAGCAAGAAACGATGATAGAATTATTTTTTTAAAACATTCTCCTTTTATGAAAAATGCTTCTATAATAAATAAAAAAAATAATTTATATTTTAATTGCTAAGATATTTTTTTCGGAATTACTACTAATAAAAACAATAATCGGTGTTGTTTTTCTAAAATGTTTTAATTTTGATGTATTAAAATAAGGATAAATCCACTTCTAAATTATAAATTTCAAAAATCCTATTTTATAATCTGTACAGAGGTTTAAGATATATATAGGCAACGTGTTATTATTTTAGAAGCAATTTCAATAATTTTTATAGTAATAATATTCGTGTAAAATAACTTTATCCGTGTATTCTAATCTAAGTGACATTAAATATTAAAAAAATTTTCGTTTGTACACTTTTGAAAAATCACGTTTCTGAACGTAGTCAGATACCTTAAAGAAATGTATAGCAACACATTTTTTCGGAGTGTTAAAATATTTTTTAAAGAAAAATGTAAGTAAATATTCTAAAATGTGATTTAAATTTTTTCGAAAATTAAATGTTTTGAAAACTTATGCCTATATATATTATTTTTTATTCCACTTTTACCTCTCGCAGAAAAATTAATTGAAAAGCATAAAAAACATTATTGTAGCTTGGATTTTATTTATTATTTTTTTTTTTTGATAAAAAGTTCTCCGTGTCTAAAGACATACTTTAATACTAATCTAGCTTTTTTAAAATAATTCCTTTCTTAATTAAATGTGTAATCTATTTTACATTATTTTTTATTCTCCTTTTTTGAGATGGAGCATGTTATTGAGATATTAAGAATTTTAATGGATAACAAGGAAATTGATAAAAGAAAATATTTCTGGATTACTCAAGCATTATAATTTAGAGAAAAATATATTAAATAGTTTGCATCTTTACTTATGTTAGCACATAAGTAAATTTTAATTGCGTGCAAGAAGTATCTTAAGGTCTGTTCAGATTTCAGAAATGTATACTAATCCTGCAACAAAATCTAATTATAACACAACATTAGTGTATATTTTATTAATTCGTAAACTATAAGGATAACACAGATAATAGTTCTGAAAAACAGAATTCGAGGATCCTATTGTCTTTCAAAATATTCCAGGACAAGAACAATGAAGAAATTAAATAATGTAAGATACACTGAAGAAATACATAAATCTAGATATTAATTAAATAACTTTGAGGAAGAAATACGTGCTTATTAAGATTTCTGCTTACTAAGAACAAAATTTGAAGTGGATTGAAAGGTTTTTTATTAAAAGTGGTACACAAATTTCTTTTATTATGGTAATTAGACATCACTGAGAGATATATGACTCTATATTTAAAACTTATTCACACAGACTCAACAGATTTATTTCACTCATTCTAGAGAACTTAAAATAATTTCTTATTCAGCAATCAAAAAATTAATATGTAAATGATTCATATGTTTTTGATTTATTTCAATATGTAAACAAGAAACGATTCACATGATCTAAAATGTCATTCCAAGGACTCATATTTTTACTGACAATTTTCAAGTAGATAATATTATAAGAGGAAACGATTACAATAACTTATGTATTCTCAAAAAAAAAAAAAAATCATTCTTAACTTTATTCAATATAAATTAGTTTCTCTAATTCAAGACTTTCAGTACGCATACTATATGCAGTACTATCAATGTATAAAATATTTGGTTCTTAATTGTTAAGCTTCTCGAAACTTCTTGTGTGACTGACTAATAAGCGTATAAAAATATCTTTTTTGCAGGGATGCGTTTTTTTTTTTTTTTTTTTTTTGATGAAGAAATAACTGCAAAAAAATGCATGTTTAAGGGGGGAAATCAACAAAAAGAAAGGAAAAAATTGATTTATACACAAGAACATAATGCTTTAGAGTCAAAAGATTTAATGAAACAAATGTCATAAATTATATTTAGGTAACATATTGTTTTTCACTTAAAAATAAAGTAATAATGATATTAATTTTCTGAAAATGGTATTAGCACAAATTCAAGGAGTTGTACTTCATATCTTCCTATTAAGCTAATAAAGCGTTCTAAGTAAGTGAGTGTCCACGGTAGCTAAGTGGTCAATGTATCGGACTCGTGGCTGACGTGTCATGAGTTCGAGCCCAGTACCACTGAAGACCCGCCGTGTAGGGGACGATGCACCTTAAATCTGTGGAGAACTCAAACGTCCTCCCATCTGTGCGGTGTAGTTGTAAGGCGAGGGAGGTGCCAGCTCAGTTGTGGTCCTCGTCAGTTGACAATGGCTCAATATTATGAGGTCCATCGCTGAAAGCCCTCGTGTAGCTGAGCATTGCGTCGTTAATATTCACTTATTCACTCACTCTAAGTAATTGAATACATTTTTTATAGCAGGTTATTATTACATTAATTATATTTCATCTTTCTCTCTTTTATTTTTTAAATCGTACATTTCAGTTAGAATGTATTTTATAATGAATGAATATCTACTTTCCCAAAAAAGAACAATTTAACCTGCGGTTAATTTAAACAAAATTCGAATCTTCTAAGTCATTGATTATCAATCTATTTTTAATTGCGGTCGAATTTTAACAATATAAAAATTTGGTGGCACACTAACACAAAATAAGAATTTTACTTATCTGTAATACACTATGCAAAATAGTTTATGATTACAATTTTCAATATCAAATAAAATAATATGCACAACAAAATGTTTATTGACTAATTAATCACAAAAAAAATTAATTATAAGAATACATTTCATGCGAAATTTGAATTAACGATTTTTGATATTTTTATTTATATTTCATCATAAAAATAATAACGCCACTCTCATTTTATCATCTACACTTTTAAAGGTTTTGATCTTAAATTCATACTTGTATGTTAATGCTAAAAACCCGAATTCACACAAATAAGAAATAGAAAATTGTAACAAGATTTTAAAAATATTTTTGCCTATTGTGGAATAAGTGCCTCTTACTTTAATCCACAATAAATTAATTGACTATTCTGAATGTTTTGAAATTAAATCTCGTTTTTTACTTAGCAAAATTAGGGTAAGGGAATAAAACATGAGAAATTAAAAGGTAAGAAAATAAAACATGAGAAATTAAAACATAAGAAATTGATGCTATTTCATTTTAAATTTACTTCTGGCAAAATTTAGGCAATAAAAGATTTTCAAAAGAATTTACTATCATTTAATAGGACGTAAGTCTTCTCTTGACTTCCACTACAAAACGTTTCTAAAATACATTAATTGCTTCAAATACAGCAAACCATTCTTTAACTTTAACTTACTTTTTCGTAATACAATAAAACCCGTCAGGGGATTATAGTCCGCAAATCACTTAACAAAGTACGCGATAGTTCCATGAGTGCGCCTTTTCTAAGTCGATAGAATTCCCAAAAGGGACATTAAATCGGCAATCGTTACAGAATACTTTTAAACTTGTTTTCAATTCCTCGACTCCTGCTTGAGTCACAAAAAGACTTTTCTTCTTTCCTCTGCCTCTTCAAGTCCCCAGTGTCCAGAAATGCATTCGAAACTCCACACTCAAATGACTAATCGATAATATTTACCACAAGGTTGGAAGTTATAAGGAATCCAGTGGTTTTAGAGGAATTTAACAATGTCTTTTGTTAAAGATTTGAAATTATTTTTGAAGTTCTGGTGAAAGGGTATGATTCTGTTCAGCACAAAAGAAATTTAATACAAGTAGTTAGAAATTCTTAGAGCCGTTATTTCTTCCACAAGAAATGCTACAATATTATATTAATTATATATACATATATATATACATATAGCTATGTATATTTATTTATTTAAAATATAACTAATACAATTTTTTTTGTCCCTATATAAAAAATGTGCTTATTAGAAATTTTTCTGATTATACTTAATGCATAACAATACTAGTTATTCTTATGTTTTTCAAAAAGACTTAAGCAGCTTCAATTTGTTGACCACTTTAACACATTTTTTATGGGGAAAATGTATTAAAAATATTTAAAATTATTTAAATATATAAGACGTGTTGTTATCACTTTAAGCAAAAAAGAATACGTTCATTTAAACATCAACTTTAATCACCTTGTTTGTTCTTTTAGGTGTGTGAGTGTGCCTGTTTGTTTCCTAATTACGTGTATATTAATACATATAAATATGAGACACATTTTCAGCAATAATAAGCATAAATTATTTTTACGTAGATTTTAAGTGATATAATATAAAAAAAAAAAAAAAAAAAAAAAAAATATATATATATATAATCAAAATTTCTCAACAAGAGAGAGATGAATTAACATGATTAAAACTGAAAAGAATTGTAATTGCAAGATAAAAAGAAAACAGAATTTAAAAGGAGATATGAAAAATTAATATAACAGAGTTAAATATAAAAATATAAAAGAATGGATGCTACAGCATTATCAACATTGCTGACTTATATATATATTATTAAAGGCTATAATATTATCGTTTTTTAACAGATTATGGTGTTTTATTTGTAATAATAGTTAAACTTCTCTAGAAATTTCTTACTTTCCCTAAGACCCAGAGTATTGGCAAATACAGGTGAAGATTCGCTGGCCGCAAAACTTTGTTTAAATCTGCAATCCTGATTCCTAAGGCCAGAAGTTTGCTTTAGTACTACTGTAGCTATGACTTTATTCTATCATGACTATAGTTATCTTAGATTTATAACTATTTTGTGTATATTTTTGAAATATGTGTATATATATATACTGACTGTGCACACTCTTTTCTTACAAATATTAAGAAAACATACTTTTTTATATTTGTTGCTTTCATAAACATCAGACTTAAATTATGAGATATATTAGAATCTTTGAAGATTTAGAAGGCAATGCAAACCTTCTTCACATTTAGATATTTTTAGCTAAAATCATAACTATAATAAACTAATATTCATCTGTTTATTTAGCAATCGAGATGTTATATTTAAGTTTTACACTACTGGTCTCACAAAATGCAACACCAAGAAGGATTAAAGATATCACAGTGAAATTTATTTGGCGATTAACATGTTGTACAAAGATCAAGCGATTAAAATTACAGCCTCTTGTGAAGTGTGGATGATGACAAAATAAGTAGTTACAGCAGTCTCTTTTGTCGGCTATAACCCTTTGCACACGCCTCAGAATAGAATAAAAGAGGGTTTGAATAGATCCCTGGGGTACAGCACTGCATGCGGGGTCTACATATTGACAAAGTTGGTCTGGTGTAACAGTGGACACCGAATGATGCGTAAGATCTGAATATGTGTGTGACTCATCATGTGGCTGCGCGATTGCGGGGTCTACATATTGACAAAGTTGGTCTGGTGTAGCAGTGGACACCGAATGATGCGTAACGGACTGAATATGTTGTGCTGACTCATCATGTGGCTTCGCGATCCATTACTATTATGAGCACAATCCAGCTGCCTTCATGGTCAGTGGTATAATGAGGTGGGTGAGATCAGCCACGGCGTTTAATCCAGCATCCAGCGATGATAGATTCGCATCACACTTGCCTACTTTCGTCCAATATATTGACCGATTTCTCTGAAGGGTAATACGCAATACCTATAAGCTACGATTCTTCCTCGGTCGGATTCAGAAGCTTAGTCATAACACGCTGGATGATTTCTACAAGGCATAGGTAAACTGCTTACGCGAAAGAAAAAAAACATTTGCCGTATTTCAAATTGACAGTGTGTGCTTTTCTTATAAAGTGCATTCGAGTGCGCTACTGTCGCCGGTGGTGTGTGTCTACGATACAATACTAATGATTTGCATTTTCCTCGCCGCTAACGCATGATATAAATTTGATATAGTTTGCATGCTTCCTTTAGGGTGTTGCATTTTGTGTGTATCTAACAGTGCATTTAGAGATATGTATCCAACGGGAATTACATATTACTAATCTGTTTTTCAAAGTCTGAACAACAGAGGATTACTGATTTCAAGTGTGTTACTGAAAGCATAGGAGAGATATATTGAAATATATCACATCTAATGATTGGACTACTTGCATGTTATATTAATATAGAATGGAAATATATTATTTGCTTAATTATGTATTTTTGAGATGTAAATATAAATTTTATATACATATAAAAAAACTTACGTATCATGCATCGCTTTCTACTAACAAACGAAAATTCAAAAAATATAAATCTTACGATATTCGTATTTAATATCTCATATAATTTTATCTCACACTTCGAATTACATTGATAGTCATTGCGTATTTTTTCGTGTGTTTGAGGGAACATAACAAGATAAATTTTCAAAACAAAAATGTATGTAATTTAATTTTATAAGTAATGATAGATTAATATAAGGAGTATAGACTTTTTTTTAAAAACCGCATTGTAACTGGGCACCAAGAAAATATAATTCGAAGGCAAAATAACTTTTTTTATTCTTTTAAAATAAAGATGCGATCATTGTTTTGCATATTAATTAAGTTTAATAAATAATTCAAATTTAAAAATACTTTAATAATCTGACAGCAATGATGTTCTCCGAAGCACAAGTTTGAAAATATATATCATGTAAAGGAACACTTAATAAGTAATTATTTTGTACAATGATAATGCGAATAGCTTTTTAGAATATATTTAATAAAAATACAGATAATATATGCAACCAATACCACACTTTGCGAAGCAAATTTTACGAATTTTACTTTTTAAAATGTTTGTGTACTAATATTATTACAATAAAAGATCTATATTCTTTCTAAGTACGTACGTATCAAAACCTCAAAAAAGTCAGAGAAACATTTCGCACAATACGTGTTATTAATATATTTACTTCACATTAATGCTTAATTTTGAGATTCAATGATATTTACATAATATTTAATTAAAATATTTTCCTTTATTTAAAGATATTTTAATACAACAAATAATTATAGTATAATAATTCGGTAAGGATATTTTGAGGCTATCTCAATTATGAGGCACATGTTCTGCTGCAAAAAAATCCTATTAAATATTATTTCAAAGGAATACTTCTAAATGAAAAAAATGAATGGAATTATCAAAGGAAAGGATTGATGAATGAACTCAATAAGTTTATACGCGTTATTTATAGTTGACTTTCCATTGTTCGGTAGGAGTTTCTAAACAATGAAGTTTAACTACAAATAAATTTATTGGATATATTTAATAAAACTTATTTAGGAGCTTTTGTAACGAAAACATGTTTTACTTTAATAAAAACGTACTATTTTATTATTTATAAATGCTAATTACAGAAGGTAAAGATTTATCAACAATAGAAAAATGCGCATCATAAATATAAATATTTTTATTTTTACTATATTTTGCTTTATTTTACTTCGCACATAAACTTAGGCAATGCTTAATTTAATAAGATTAATGCATAAGAAATACATAAAGAAACATAAAGAAAAATCAGATAATATTTCTCCCATATGAATAAGCACTAATAGGATTTTCGTATGCGTTCTGATCAGTGACATAACGTTCGTGGGTGGCCTCAGGATTCTGAGGGGCTCAAAGCTTCACTGACATTAAGTACATATTAAAAAAATTTATAAAATATTGAAGGCAAAACTTGAGTTTGCAGGTGGCTCTGATGTGTACTCCACTGATTCTGATAACTAAGGCAATGAGGCAATTACATGCTTAAGAAAATAGAAGATTAATTTAAATTCTCACAATAATATAAGACGGAAATATTTACCGCAAAATCCGGCGTATAGTCAGCATACTGGTGTATGATACTTACCTATACTTTCAAGCTACAGTTTTTAATTTTAAGGCATATTCACCGTATAACGCGCACTCCCTTATTTTACGAAAAAAACCTGAAATTTAAGTGTGAAATGCTCTCACATTTTAAAGTCATTTATTCGAAGTATTATCCCAAGATTTTGAAGAAATAGTATACTTCCAGAAGTACAAACCCTTAAATTCACAAGGAATGTCGTTCCGTTTTAATAAACAGTATTTCGATATCGTAAAAGCCTAACTTTTTTTTATACTCATCTTTTTTTTTTTAAATTTTTAAAGTTATCAATTTTATTTCTGGTGTATAAGGTGCACCCGTAAATTTCGAACTTGTTTTCTTTTTGTGTGTTTAAAGCGTTATAAGCCGCATTTACTGTATGTTAAATATTTTTTTTATATAAACGAGATTGACTTCGGCGCATTTTTATACTGATTGACATTCTTGCTATAGAAGAACAAGAAAAGTCCATTGCAGAATATATAACTAATCAATTAAAAGTTTTATATATAGCATATATAGTTTTTTCACACTCAAGTCCATTTCTATTAAAAATAATGCAATTTTTATGGACTGAGTTCCATATTTCAGTAACTTTAATAGAAATACATAGTGAGAGGAAAAAGACTAAAAAACATATAAAACTATAACAGAATAATATTTATTTTTATATAAATCTTCAAAAATAACACACAAATGTAATTAAAAACTTACAGTTTCTGTACTTAGTTTTAGATAAACGAAAACTTTAGCTTTAATATCTTACGAACTTCCTACGTTACAGTTACTTATACATTCTGCAAGTTATTTGCCTTTAAGTATGGATGTTAAGCAATTTTTAAGACAACATTAACATAAGATTGTTTTATTTTAATCAAACGGTTCCCTAGGCATTTAAGAGAATATATTAAAAATCATGAAAACTAATATCATTTATTATCCAGTTTGTGACCACTGTAATTTATTTTTCGCTGCAACTAATAACTGCACAAAACAATACTACTTTCCGTGAGGCAAATTTAGTATTCATAAGTAAGAGAAAAATGCGCTCTCTTAAAGAAAAATGAACCCTTCTTGCGAAGATATGCTAATGCTTTTCGTAAAAGTCCTAGCTGCATCTCCCCTAGAAAATAATACAAAAAAAAATCGTTATTCGTAGATTGCATTAATCTAAAGGAAAAGTTTCTTGTTGAAAAAGGGCTGTTATCTGCTGAATTACGAACATAATTATTCAAACTAGATTTCGGCAGCTATTATTGTTAACACTGAATGGCTGAGAGAAAATTATTATTATAAAAGAATCTTATGCATTAGAAATTGTTCAATGTATCCTTATTTTTATCATGTTGGTATATTTTTAAGTAAAGATTTAAGTTTAAACGTCTTTTGAACATTATTTGAACTTAAGTTATCACGTATTAGTAAATTTTATTCTCATAATCTATCATTTATTCTCATGATTACAAAAACTTGGTTCTCCATATCCCAGTAGTCTAGGTAAAATGGGGGGATATACCTTTGCAAATCGAAAAAAACCTTTCGTGGGCTCGTGCCCATTTTATAAAAACCCCGATCAAAATCTAAATTCTGTACCCCTCGTAAAGTATGTACTTTTCTTTTGTTTAAGAATATTTGAGCAGTTTATTTTATATTGTATTCTCAAGCAAACAACACAATGGTGCGGTACATAATCTTCTTAGGAAATACTTGTACTTATATTATTTTTTTAAATTCCATTCTTGAAAACACGACATTTTCACAAACTCGGCCATCTATCGGTTCCCATTAGACCGAGTTTTCGAGACTCTACTGTATTACCAATACATTTATTTAAGTTATCCAATGTAAATATAAGTTTCTGGTATTCATTTATGATTTAAGTCAGCGCTTCTCAAAGTTTCAATACTTTCTACAGAATATTAAATCATAATTTTCATCAATAGAATAACACAAAATATTGAATTCAATAATACCACACTTTGACGCTAGCATACAATACGACTTTAACCTCTTAATTGTAACCAGCGTATATAAACAATTCTCGATCAGTCAAATCATTAATTGCCCAGGACACATATATATATATATATATATATATGTCTTTCCGAAGTATGATTTTTTTCTATGCACTTCTATTGATAAAAATATTCCACAGGCCTTGGAATAAAATAAAAAGACCTTGCCAGTGTGTATTTGCTTAGGATTTACTTATTTCCGAGGATTTGCTTATTTAATCCTTCCCCCCGCCCCCCAATACATCTCATGCGCGTGAATACGTGGAAAATGGTGGTATTGGGGAGCTACCTCCTTACGTTTTAATCGACAGTTAAGAGACTAATTATAGACCGTACAAATGATCAAGATAAGTGTTAATGTTTGTATACAATTTTATGTATGTCAAGCCCATTAGGTCAATAATAATTATTAAACTTTTGACTATTTCTAAATGAATTATAAAATACATTGTGCAGTACTGGTGCATTTATAAGTGTATTATATTAGTGTAAATGAGTATTTATCTCTTATGTCAGAATAAATTTTGTTTGCTTACTTTTAGTTCATTAATAATTTTTTAAATAAACTTTTTTTTTACATGTCAATGTGCTTGCACCCATCTTGTTGAGTTATTACGCCCTATTAGAAGGGCACGCCCCCAGTATCAGAACCACTGATTTAAGTAAGGAAATTCAATTTTCTCAAAATGTAATAAGAGATTTTATAAAAGTCAGCACATTTAAACTTTTTTGAAATTCCAAAGATATGCAGTATAGATTTTAAAATTATCATTACATATTAATTTCTTTCAGAAATCAAAATTATGTTAGTATATGCTATCAAAGTACATCATTTTGATATATATATATATAATTGTTTACATATTTCTTATAATATTGAAGAATTTGTTTTTCATTCCACGTATATAAGAGATATTTTTTTAAAAAATTGAGCTGATTCGAATGGGAAATTACTTTTTATCATAATTATTTGACATCATTAAAGGTTGTGGCTCTATAAGAAATAATTCATATAAAATTAAAAGTACAAGGATTCTTGTTCTTTCATATTTTATATAATAACAATAGAAGCAGTA
>BMAO01012356.1:0-33183 GCA_019973975.1 Trichonephila clavata
AAAGAAAAAATTAGAAAACATTAAAGAAAAATACTGATGCTGCAGTTTAATAAGGCGTGTGGTCACCTCTGACAGCCAGGCACGCTGCACAGCGATTTACATACTTGCTATGAGAAGATGAATCAGTTGTGGGCTCAAACGGTTCCAAACTTCTTGGAGAGCTCTCTTCAGTTCTGTAACGGAGCTTAATGGGTGCAAAAGGGCTGCGATTTGTCTCCCGAGCATATCCCATACATGCTCGATAGGATTTAAATCAGGGGAGTTCGCATGCCAACATGAGCTGGATTTTTCCGTTTCAAGGAAGTCATCAATCAGCACCGCTCGGAGACATGGCGCATTGTCATCCATGAATATGAAGTTAGGACCGACAGCACCTCGAAACAAGCGAACATAAGGCTCAAGAACTTCGTCTCTGTATCTTTGAGCAGTCACAGACCCCGTGTCAAAGAAATGGAGGTCTGTGAGGCCGTCCATCCTGATGCCTGCCCATACCATTACTCCCCTTGGTGGAAAATGATGTCTTTCCGTTATGTTTCTTGGTTCGAAACGTGTTCCACGTTCTCTCCATATCGTTACCCGCGGAGAATCACTACTCAGACTAAACCGGGACTCGTCACTGAGCATCACATTGACGTACTCTCCCACATTCCAATGTTGATGTTCCAAACTCCAGTTCAAACGAGCCCGTTTAGGCGCAGACGTGAGGGGAATGCAAACTGCTGGTCTTCTGGCATACAGGCCAGCATGATTGAGTCTCCTGTAAACAGTTTGTCTCGAAATTCGTATTCCTGTGGCGACTGTGAGTGCCGAACCCAGTGCTCTGGCAGTACTGCCCCTCTGACGTCGCGCACTTATTACCAGATATCGGTCTTGGCGAGGGGTTATGACTCTTGGTCGACCTGATACTGGTTACCGGGTAACATCTCCCATTCTTTGAAATCTCTGCCACAGTCTTGAGATCACAGACTGGTCCACATTCAGAGTTCGAGACACTTCGGTTTGTGATCGTGAGGATTCCAACGATTCTTTCTTTCATAAACATGTCCAATTGGCGTCTTTGTGCCATCATTCACCTTGTTTGATGGTTAACACCGTTCCTTCGCACAGCAGTTGCACGAAACTTGTCTGAACTGCCTATGCTGCGAGAATCGGTTTCTCCGCGTTCCGACGTGCGCCGGTGTTTCACGCAGGACGTAGTCGACTGAAAAGTTTTGCATAAACCCAATGTTTCTTCTTCACCCAATTAATATCCGCAAGAAATTTGGAATAATTTTACGAATATTTACTCCATGTTTTTCGCATTTTACGATTTATGCTTATCTTTTGGACACCAGTGTATCTTTTAATCGGCAGTTAAGGGATTTGTTAGAAACCATACCAATTATCAAGATAAGTGTTAATTTTTGTTTATAATTTTATATATGACAAGCCCATGGGGTCAATGGTAATTATTAAACTTGTTCTTAACTTAGTACTACTAAATTAATTATCAAATACATTCACTTACTGATACATTTTTTATGTATTATACCAGTGTAAATGTGCATTTATTTCTTATTATGTCAGAATGAATTTTCTTAAATAATTAATTTTCAGTAAATAATTTTTTTTATTAAAATAATCTTTTGTTTTCGATTTTCAATATGCTCTGGCCCTCTTCGTTCGGCCCCCTCCCCCCAAACAAACGCGCCCCACAGTTTGATAAACCCTAAATTATGGTAATCAAGAGTATCATTTTAATCAAAAATGACAAAATAATCAAAAAATTCGATTATTTCTGAAAATTTTGATAGCTTTCTTTTTCTAAAAAATTGCGCTAATTAACTAAGAAGTCAAATTTACATAACGCAAAAAAAGATTAGAAAATTTCATGAAAAAAGCATTTATTTACATATATATTGGGTTGGCAAGATTTTAATTTCAGTTTCTAGTGGAAAATAAAGGTTATTTTTTTCGACACAAAAAATGAACTTTAATCACTCAAATATGGTTCCTTACATTTGATAAACTTTGCCATCCTCCATGATTCCGCGCTTATAGAGTGCCTGGTACTTATCAGCCAATTTCTGAAATTTTTGCCTTAAAAAAGGGTTTCGTAAACTTCAAAAAAATGATAATCAAAGGTGCAAGATCGGGGCCATACGGTGGATGCTACATCTTCCTAACCAAGTTCTAACAACTTCGTTCGTGTTGTTAAAATGTAAGGTAAAGATGCAACTGTAGACAATTCATTTTTCGTATTTCGAAAAAAGAATCGATTACAATAAACTTATAATGAGTATCGTAAATATTAATTTTTTGTGTCAAGTTAATATCTTTCAACGTAAAACATAGAAAACTCAAATATAGAGCGTGATGTTATGTTTCCTATATCCTTAAATCCATTGGCCAGTTAAAACATTATATCATAATTTTTTTATATTAATCCAATGATTCAGTCACACACAATCCTTTTAGATATTTTAATTTATTTTTAGACCACACAGAAGACATATACACAGCATAAAGAACATTGCATAACTGATTCTACAAGCTAAAAAAAGTTTTGACTCTCAGATGACTTGCAGCGCCATCTATTCAATTTACCACACGTGATATTTGGGAAGGTTGCGTAAACAGCAATTGCAAGTCACATAAAATGTCCAACACACCTTATGATTTTTAAATATTGTGTGTAATAGACTTGTCTTTTTGCAATATATATATATATATATATATATATAACTCGCACAGTTATATGAAGATTCGCGCGAATCAATTATAGTTCTCATTTTGTCATCATGATCTTCAGAAGTTCACCAGAGTATTGATCATCTTTAGGTGAAAAATCTGCGCAAAGAATTTCTTTTTTCCACCAATTCTGACAGGTGCGTTCTGTTAAGCAATCAACGCCATTTTTAACTTCAGCTGCTTTTCTGCCTTTATGAAAATGAAAAAGAAAAATATCCTGAAAATGCTATTTTTTCACTCCGTGTTAAAACTGACTTTAAACTGATAGTTGTAAACAAAATTGAACGGAATTCGTTGCTATAGTAACTTATAAGTGTCTACTATAATATATCAAAAGAAAGAAAATACAACATTAGCAGTAGGATAACAAAACAAACATTATCCTGTATGTTAGTGTAAACCGAAATTATTTTTTGTGCCAACCTTATATATATATATATATATATGTATATACTAAATATAAGTGTCGCTTAATTTCAGCCAAATGTTTTGTTATATCTTAGGTGCTATAGAAATACTGTAAATCTTTTTTTAGTTTATGTTCATTTCACGTTTTAGTTTAACTCTACTTTTAGTTTTATTGTTCTTGAAAATATTTTAATAAATTATAGTTTAAAAAAACTAAAAAACACCCTTTTATAGTTAATCGAACTAAGTTGTAACTTAATCTTTTAGCAGCCAAATTTGGAATTAATCGCGAAATTTGTAAATGGAATCTGAAATTAGTTACCAGATGTGGAATTGAATCAGAAAATGGGAAATCGTTAATACTATTGATCCTGATCAGGACAATGAAAAAAATTATTAAATTATGAATTGTCATCGGTTCTAGACAAGTGTGCAAAATTTCGAATTAATCTGACCTTTAAAGTGGGTAAAAACTGAGTTTAAATATTCCGTTACATTCATGTGAAGCTTATAAAAGGGTGTTAAAGAAAGGTAAGAGAAAATTTAGACAAGGTTCGACCTTTACACGTTGGACGTCCGACAACAGTTCGCATTGAAAACAAATTGCAGAAATCGAATATAAAATTATTACACTACATCTTCATTAAGACATTGTATTTATTGTACAAAGTTGATATTGGACACTGCCGAGAAAGCGCTTTGCATGATGAAAAACATTTCCATCATAACAATTAGAAAACAAAAATTGTGTTTAAAACAGTTGTAATGTAAATTGGTTGTTGCTGGGAACTTTTTCACGACTATTGCGTAATAAGGAACGTAGCCGTCAAAAAAAAAAAAATCACAGGTCACAATCATTATAGCGGGCTTGAACTTGTCATTCCACTATTTGTTGTGGTTGGAAGAAGCGTGTGATTTGTTGAATGTTTTTTTACGACTAATCTAAGATTTTTTGCTAATAAAAGTGATAATGAGTGGAAAATGTCTTTTTTTGTCGAATAACCCAAATAATCTTCCCAAAACTATGTGCCAGAAATTTACATCATTATGCATTTGTTTCATTTCTAATGTATGACACGAAAATGTTTTTTACTATATTTTTTTTGTAGAGAAATTTAGAAAAGAGGGAGACATTGAAGATTACTTGGACCAGTCAGAAGGTGGTTGGCTATCAGAAGATTGGCTTTGATGATAAAATTCAGACCACGAATATCGCGATCAAATGAAAAATTAGAAAAATAATAATTGTTTTTTTAAATTTACTATCAGGAATAAAAATGATACAGAGATATATTATTTTTTTATTTATTTTGTACTGAGCTTAACATGTAAATTTGCATGACAATTGGTATTTCCGTCATATTGTTTTTCAATTATTTTATAATACATATTTATACTAGGATTTTTTTAACATTTCCCCCTTAATTTATTACATGAATTATATTACCCTAATTTATTACACACAAAAAAAGAAAAAATCAGGTGAAGAAGGGTTAATGTTTTAATTTTTATTCCATGAGGGTTAAATATTTCTTTTTTTTTCGAAACATTGAATGATCAAGTCAAAAACCTTATATTTACATACAAATACAGTTTCGTGCTTAGTATTTAAACATTTTTGTGTATCCAAACAACTGAGTGATTTTTGTCTCCAGGAAAAATGCTCTTGCGTGAAGTTCTCAGAACTTTCCGTTACGCCATTTTGAATATTGACAACAAACATTCAATTCATTCTGTACAAACCCATTGAAATTCATTCTTTGGCATTATGGTGCTTAAAGTAAAACCACACCCAGCGCAATATATTGTTTTTCTTTTCTTTATCTTGAACAGCAAAGTTCAAAAGCAATTCCATTCAATATTTTGTTTCAAAAAGAACACAGGTACCAAATCGAAACTTCCTTGTGTGGAAAAACGTGTTTACAACAAACCATTCTTTTATGAATCTTGTATTCTCTTAAGAACTAATAGGAAAAAAGAAACCCACTTATTAGTATAGTATTTAGGCGAACAGTTAGAAGAAGTATTTTTAAAGTAAAATTAAGGTTAGTTTAATTGAACTTTTTTCTATTTTAGAACTGCAGATGAGAAAAGAGCTTCCCTCCAGATAGTTGGACCATCAAACGACAATTGTCACGGTGAAGGCTATTTTCCTTGTCATTAAATAACACAATGCATACAGGAGTGTTTCGTCTATAGGTATTATTCGAAAGTACTTACTGGAAATATAGAGGTTAAAATGGCTATTTTTATTGTGCAAATCGTTCCAGACACCCTTAAGCGCTTCGTGAAAAAAAAAACGGATCTGTATTTGTGGAACACTGGTTTTTTTCTTTAGATAGCTCATTTTTATCTATAATTATCATTTAATTATCCTTTTGTTTTTAGTTATTAAGGTATCCTACTACTTGCGATAACTTTTTTTTTAAAAAATGTATATAGGAGGATTTTTTGTTGTTTTTAGGTTTGTTTAGTTCCTTTTAAGAAAAATATGCTAAAATTAAGAAGAGAAAAAAAATTATTATTACTAAAAAATGGGGAAAAAATTGGTAAATATATGCAAAAAATAACATAAACGCGGCCCATTCTGTGCCAAAAGATTATAAACAAATTTTCAATTTTTCAATTCTGATCTGCTGCTATGTTATTCATTTTTGAAAGGACCTTGAATATAAGAGATATTTTAATTTTTACAAAATCTAGAGCATTTTATCTTAGTTATTATATGAAATTGCTTAAAAAAACAGTGATTACATTAACATAAGGGACTGTAAATTTTGTAATAAAACAGCGATTGATAAATCTGAAGGTTAAAACACGTTTACTATTATACAGAACATGCACAAGAAAATTTCAGTTAATTATTTTCAAAACTTTTTGAGCAATCACTGACCCTATTTGAGCATTTAAGAAAATAAATTTCGAGTAAAATGCTTTTTAAAGTATGACATCTTGCTTAAAGTAATGATATATGTTTTTACTAAAACACTTGTAGTTTTTGATCTAGTGAACGGAAAATAATAAACTTGATACTTTTATAAAGCTAATAAGATGGTCTATAAAATAAAATCAGAAAAAATTGTCAATTTAAGGTAGTTAGATACTTGGTTGGTAGTGTTCAATAATTGCCATTCTGGAGATAACTTTGTATCAGTTTCTTCATCGAGACAAATTTATAATCACAGCTATCTACATCGTAGCAAATTTTATCATAAGTATTGGCACTTATTTTTAAAATTCTATATTTAATGGGATTTCTACATACTTATAAGTCTTTAATTCTTTCAATTATCTTTCCTTTTACTGGAATTTTCAAACAAATTGCGCGCAGATTTAACATAACTGTTTGTATAAACTTACCCATCTGAAAATGTCTTTAATCCTTTACCTAGCATTTGTGAAATTTCAGAACTAACTTCTGTAATATTGCTGTTTTTGCACATTTTGATAATTAATTCATCTACCTTTAAGGATTGAAAGGAATTCGTTCTTTCCTTTTCTAAATATTTTTTTCAAAAATTTTTTTTTTTTTTGAGAGTTTCAAAATACGCTATATAGATGGTGTTCGACACACAATAATTTCAAAACACGACCGCAAAGTCCAAGTATTTATTAAGCTTCGTACATCCTTTAATTTTTATTTTTTACTGGTATAATTTGAACCATTCGAATTTTGCTTTTTTATTTTTGAAATAAAGCACAAATTCTGGCTTTTAAGACAACATCCACCGACAAGTATAGAGAAATATTCACGTGATAAGCCAAATGCGTCACATTTCGCCTCACAATTTTTGATGCCTTAGGAAAATTTTCTACTGTGCCATGTAATTGCCAACGTTGTCTAAGAGGCTTCTATATTTTTCCTTGGGTATATAGTTTGTATCATAAAATTTGGTGACTTGGCGATTTTTGTCTCTCAGTTTTTTCGACATGGTCTCTCCTATTCATTAACTATTACTGAAATA
This sequence comes from Trichonephila clavata, assembly GCA_019973975.1. Taxonomy (NCBI): domain Eukaryota; kingdom Metazoa; phylum Arthropoda; class Arachnida; order Araneae; family Nephilidae; genus Trichonephila; species Trichonephila clavata. The sequence goes on from BMAO01012356.1 coordinate 7,104, forward strand.
GTAAACTCGATTAGAGCCTACAAATGATCTTTCCAGCCGGAATACCATTTAGGCAGTCAAGCGCTTTTCTGTGTTATACTTTTTTCTGTGATTAAAATATAAATACGAAATATTAATAAGACTAAAAATATTAGTTTTATTCAAAGTCAAAAAAGAAATCTGTTTTTTCGAAAATGGTCAAATATATGAAACATTTTCAATATTTTGTATTAAAATTTTAGTATGGAATGTATGAATATTTAGGGTACTTACGTGTCATCGTAAACAATCGTCAACGTTCAAGAAACTCGCCAAGTTGGCAACCCCAATTTCGCATGTGTCGTTTGTGCTGAATTGACAATCATGTGCATCGTTTCATATAATGTCACAAGTAGATTACGATAATACGTATGTGCATATTTAGTAATAATATTGAAGAAATGAAAACACAATGTATTTGTAATTTTCTGTAGTATATATATCTAAATTATTTGGTCCTCAAACATTTAAAGGAGTACACCAAATTTAAAATAAACTGTTTTAAGTTCTCAAGACCCTCATATTTGTCTTTAAGCTTTATATAATTTAATCTTATTGTCAGTAATAATATGTTAGTTAAATATTACTCATATATTATATATATAAAGCAATACATCAATTGATAATCTTTCTTATTATTAAGTTAGTGAATTGTAACGAAATTATTTTATAATCGAAATCTAGTTTAAAATCAGTTCATTTAATTAATACGACTTCCCCTATATGAAGCTTTTCGTGCAAACTGAACTCTTAACAACAAGCCTTAGAGTTCAGGTAAAACATTGCTGCGGCAACATTATGCATTACCATTAGGCGTCTACAATTTATATAATGATAGTATTTATATGCTTTCATATGACATATCGCCAAGCTGTGGCGCCAATATGCCGAAATAATTGTTCATATTAATTAAATTTAATATGAGTTTACTTCAGTTCAATAAATATTTTAAGATAAATGTTTCACTCTTATATTTTTGAAAAATTAAAAATCATTACTGCTGAATGTAGATGTAAAAGTTGAAACAAACACACAAACGTTTTTACTTAATTTATGACCATATTGTAAAAAATATCGTCTGCAAAGATAACAAAACAAACTACAAAATATTTTCATAATTCTCGGAAGATAAATTCATTGTAATTTCTGTTTGATAAATGCAAAATTTTATTTGCATTTCATTTATTTTTAAAAAATAAGTTTTATGTGTGAGTTTTAGAACTTAAATTCAAAATTATATGGTTATAAACAATTTATTACACTTCTTTTTAATACTATCATTCGTATTAAATTATTTGTTTTTCTCGCGCGAAATGAATTTTTATTCTTATCAGAAAAAGTTATTTTCAAATACAATACGTACCAGAAATTTGGCGGTATGCAAATTTAGAAGGTCACGCATTATTCTTTAATAATTTCCGTGAACTTCAATGTGAATTCTTAATGCATACATACATACATACATATTCGTTAACTCTTTTAACCTATACAAAATAAAGATTTGCAGTATAATTTATGAACAAAAATCATGAGATATTTTTTCTTCTTTATTTGATGGAATATTATTTTGTGATTTTTGAAATATTAGAAAAATGGAAGGAGTAAAAATCGTTTGCAAAAATAATCATTAAAATTTTTGGAATGTCCCATTTCAGAGTTTCTAAGAATTGATTCTGTGGAGTTTTTTATTGTACAAACGAGAAAACAGAGAATATATATATATTATCAACTGTAAGCTATTATAATGGTATGTAATAATACAATAGCTAGGTATGTGTAGTATATCATTAACTGTGTTTTAATTTCTTTTTATCGATTGAACAGTATAATCAATATCCACGTAAAGGTTTGCCAAAAAAACAAAATAAAAATATGGAATCAACCTAGTCTATATAGAGAATAAACGTTGCTTTTGTAAATACTTACTTGTTTTTCCTTACTTGTGCCAAATACAATGAAATGTCAAATTTATGATCAATAAAATCTTTCAAATCAATGCATGTAGTGAAATATTTATGGTGAAACATAGCTTGGGGAATGTATGCGTTTTGTTTATTAATAATGCTTTTATGTTCAGTTCAAAAAATACGGTTTGCGATCGTGCGTCTTTTTTCACAGTTCATATATCTCTAAAAAATGAAAAAAGAACTTTTTTTTTCATTTTCTCTAATGTACAGTAGAAGTCCATTAGTCCGGCATCCAACAGTCCGGAATGTCCGATAGTCCGGCATCGCTCCGGAAAATTGTAAAAATTTTGGTTTTCTCCAAAAGTGTGTCTTTAAAGCAAATAAAAACGCTGGAGAGCTATTCGGAAGTTTTCGGGGTAGTTCGGGATCATCCGGAAGCGCTCGGTATTGTTCGGAAACAATTAGCGACCGGCTAGTCTCAGCTGTCACAACAAATTCAGGTGCAGTGCAGCTCCATTAATCAATCACGAAGCGTCTTCGCCATTTTTTTGTGCGTTGTTGCTTTGTGTCCTTTCACATCGGAAACGGAAGAAAAGGAAAAAATCAGCTGGGCAGAAGCTGCAGAATCACTAAATAAGTTTATCTCTTTGCTGAGGCTAGTACTAGCTACAGTGCTTCAGAAATTATTGATTTCCATATCATTAAAAATAAATTTTATACTAAACGCCAAAAGTCAAGAAAACAAAAAGACATTCGTGACTTTTTAAATCTAAGTGAAATATGTTTTACAGTACGTGTACATACATTATATGAAATGTAAAATAAACTTTGTTGTATGTATTTGCATACTGCATTTGTAGTTTAATTATTAACCTAATTGTTCTTATAATTACCGCCCGATAGACCGGAATTTTCGGTAGTCCGGCACCGAGCCGGTCCCGAACGTGCCGGATTATCGGACTTCTACTGTACTAATTTTTATATAGTTCTTTAAATAAATTTGTATGTGTAATATATTGTCTCACATAATATTAATTTAAATTCTAATTTTATATATATTTTCTAAATTTTATTTATGAACACAATTTCTTTAGATCCCAAATTCATTTTATCATTTTGATAGATGTATTTTCTATCCCTACAAGATTACACGTGTCTTCCTCAGAGACTATCCAGCTTCAAGTTTTTTCCTAAAGCCACTTACAGAGCTTTGAAAAATAGCTACTATTTCCCTTAATTTTACAATATAATTATAAAAATGCCTATTATTCTCCACACTGAAATTTCTTAGCTCAGAGAATGAGGTGATTCTTCTGTCTATTCTCTCGAATTGTATTTATAGAGAATGGAAAAGGACCACCACTCTCCTGACATTTAGAATACGTTAAGGCTGTCCGGCCCATGAATTTTTGAAAAATTATCGATTTTGATTTTTATATATTTTTGAAAAGATCAAACATTTCTGCTTAAAATGATATATGATTTATGGAAATACAATAATTAGAAATATTTTTATTTATTTTTTAAAAGGAAGCCACTTTCTGTTAAGCGTAACAGGTGCTCCTCGAGGAGCACCTGTCTTTCATCATGCTTACTTTTTCGATGATCGCGCGATTTGTTTTGCCTACAATTAGTATAAACTTTTTTTTACACATAAATAAAACGATTTTCTTTGAAGAAAGGAAAAGACAACTCAACACAGTTATTTTTTTTCGTTTGGTTTGTTGTTAAATGAGATTATTCTTGCTTGAACTAGCTAATTGTGAATTCTAATTTATTTATCCAGATTATTTTTTCTGTTTAATCAACGTTTTACAATAATTATTTATTTGTATTTTATTAACGACAAAAATTAAGGGGAGATCTAAAAAAATATTTAAAAAACTCAAAAATGTCGGCGTTAAAAAAATGAATGCTCAAAATGTTCCAGCTATCACATCAGACAGCACAGAAACTGTTATTCAAAGTGCTTCAAAACGAAAACTTATTTCAAACAACAGTTTATATGAAGATATGGAAGGAAGTAATGAAAAAAATGTTTTAATAGAATTGAATTTATTGAATAAAGCTTTATTGAACTTTGCTGTTTGTAAAAACTGTGGCCATTCCAGAGGCGGATTAAGCTAGTTGGAGGCCCCTGGCGGTAAAAGGTTTGGGGCCCCCTGGGCTGAAAAGTCGAAAAACTTAAATAGTGAAAAAATTCGCTGACCTTAAATTCTCAAAATAAAATGTATAGCTAAAAAAAATTAACGGCTAAAAAAAAATTAAAGTTTATTTTAAAGAATTAAAAAAAACCTTATTTAAAAGCTTAAAATTTTGCTATACAACTTTACGTCTTGATTTTTCTTGGGCAAATTCATCGATTATTTTTGCAGTATCTATTTGGTCCAAAACATCTTGTTCTATATATAAAATGCCATGCTGTTCAGTTTCTCTTCTCCCATACTACTTCTTAAATAATTTTTAACGCGCTTTAAAACCGAAAAAGATCTCTCACCTGATGCATTTGATATCGGTATAGTTAAAAATATTTTTATAAAAGTATCTCTACATTAGGAAAAGTCGAGACCATTTTTTTTTTCCCAACTCGATAAATTTCTATTGGAGTGTTCATTGTATCTTTGTTTTCTTTTAAAAATAGGAAAAATTGATCCAATTCATCGTCAAAATTAAACGATTCAATATCGTCTTTGTAAATATCCTTTAATTTTTGTACAGCTTTCTTCTTAATTTCAGGTAACATCTCGTCAAAAAGTACAAAAAAAGTGTTCGATAACATTTTCATATATTCCAGCTCTTCGGAATAGTTCTGCACTTGTTCTATCACATATGACATAGAAGGAGTTGACCAAGAAATTTTCCCTATTTTCAAATTCATGACCTTCTTTATAGTTTCACTGAAAATAATTTTTCTCTTTCGCTGCCTGCAAATTTGTCCAACTTCCTTTTCAAATGAGAGCCCTGATAAAGCAGTTGCTTCTTGTTCTACCTTTCCAAATTCATTCCTGAAACTTTGTATATAATTTTTTAAAGATTTCAGTAGATTAGATCCTTTTAATAGCTCACACCCAACTGATTGTAATGCTTTGCTAGTAGCACTCACCCTCTGGAGTACGGTATCCCAAATCACGGTCATTAGGGAAGTTTCATACTTCCCTATCTATTTCAAAAGAGAAGTTGCCTCTAGTGTGTGTGTGTGTATTGTGGTCTTCTCTTCATTTGTATCACGGATTTCAGCCCGGGCCTCTTCTATGTGTGTATAACCAAGTCTTATAGCTCGTACGGCATCTGCTCTTGCTGACCATCGTGTATCTGAAACTTTTTTTTCACAGATATTGCATGTTTACTCCTTTCCAGATTTTTATTTAAAATTAGCCAGCGATGGGTTGACACAGAAAAATAATTGAATAATTTCTATACAAGCAAAAAATATTTAATTGCATCGCTACAACTTTCTGCTGCTAAATTTCCTACTAAATTTAAAGAATGAATGGCACAAGGAATATAAACGGCGCTTGAACTGTGTTCTTTAATACGTGCCTGTAGACCTGAGTACCGCCCGGACATATTAGACGCATTATCAAATGGTCCCTCTGCAATTTTTAATATGCAGTCCAAATTTAGAGCTAAAATTTCTAAAGCATTAAAATTTTTTTTCCAAACTCTCATAAAATTACATTATTTTTTTTCAAATTTTCTGATAGAATTATGAAATTTCTGATTTATAATACATACATATTTTGTTTAATTCTTTATTCTTTACAGAAATCATAGTTTAATTTCTAGAACAAAACGTAGCTTAGCTTCTGGATTACTTATAATCAAAATTATTAAAATATCTCAACCAAAAGTAAGCTTTCAAAAATTCTAGTTTTCTTTTAAAAAACTGTGGGATTTTTTGGAAAAACAATTACAATACTCTTGATTTTTGTAAAGTTTCCTTTTAAAGTTTCTAAATATAAGTTAATAAAACATTAACTGAATACAAATGTTTTTTACACATTCTAGTTTAGTATTATTACTATACTTGTTTGTTTTTTTCAAAAATCTTAATACTTGTGACTAAACAGAACAATAAAACATTTCCAAAATAATTTGAAATTTCTAAGATAACTCAAAACTGTTTGACAAACGCCACAATATATCACAAAAGAAATCTACAATTTTTCAACTAAATTTATATTTTAATTACATTCAAAGTTCCCTATCTCAAAATTAAACAATCTTACTACATATTGAATAACTTTTCACATTTCTATTTTGTTTGAAATCCCTCTCTTATCTACTTTATAAATTGTGTTTATCATATTTTTATTTCTGTAATACATTTTGCTACCACTTTAAATAGTTTTAAACTAGGAGCAATTAAAAAATAGTACCTATATTTTTCAACATTTATTATTGTTCTGTAAAAATAAACATTTCATTAAATGCTTTTTATAAGAAATTTCTGCTATAGTTTTGGCATTGTTGCCTTTTTTAAAGATTTTAAATATAGTTATAGATGAATTTTGATTAACTTTATTATTTATTTAAAGAAATTATGCATTTTAAAGTAATTATACGATTTTTATGTATTTTTATAATTAGTTATACACATTTAATTATTAGATTGCATTGAATATCCTTTCAAATTGTCTGGACAAAAGATCTTAGTCAAATAAGTATCGCCAGTAAATCACTCTTAAAATGACAATAAATACAAAAAAAAAAAATTGTGCTTTTCAAATTTAATCTCACAAAATAATTGTTCTCTTAGCAGTTTTAAAGTATATTAGAAAAATTATGTGTTTATTTCACGTTACCAATAAAAAGAAAGAAAAGTGTATTTTTAAGTAAACTTAATATACTTTCTTTCTTTGAAAATTCTTTTAACAGTTTGAAGCAATTTTAATTAAATATTTAGAATTATAGATTGGCTCATATATTACTAAACAAAATTATCGTAATACGTTAGGATTACAAACAAAAAATCAACGCAATAAATATAATACCGCTTTTATTTCAATTTCGATTTATTGTTAGGATTCTTTTAAGTATGGTAAATAATTAATGGATATACTCAAAATCTCATTAATGTTTTGTATTTTAAATGAACTACTATCGCTTTTTATAACTGACTCAAGAAATTATTTTTATACGAGAGGCAAATAATACTTTTTCATTTGAATAACAATGCCAATCGAAAATGTTTTAAGATTCAAGCTACGAAAACACATTTAAATATGTTAATCATCATGAGAGAAAATATTCTAAGAAAATGATGACAGTTATTTATATTTATGTATGTAATACGAAAAATAAATAAATAAAATAGTAATGACACGCAAATGCGACAAAATATTTTTCTTCACTTTATTTTACGCAATGATTAAAATACCGCGCATTAAATGTTAAAAATCAAAAAAGAATTTGAAAATGAAAATATAGTTACCTTTTTTTGTTGTTTAAACACGGTTCTCCGATTTGTCTGTATAAGCGCAGGAAGCTAAAAGAAATTAGTTCGAAAGTCAAATTAACGCAAAATTTCCTCAGTTTTCTTCGAAAAGGGGTCTTTTTCTGAGGGCCATTCGGCCCCATTCTTTTCATTCGTCCTTAAGCCTGCCATAAATCTTGATCCTGCTTTTCCCGATCCTGCTTTTGTCCAATGTACCGAAATTCTTCTTTAACGCGCCCCCTCCCCCTTCCCCCAGAGGACCAACGTTGAGAACTCATTGATACTCCTTAAAAAAATAATTAACTATAGACTTGGAGGGTGACGGAAGACTTCTGGTGCTTATGGTCCTATCTTTTCTCGAAACGGGTAGCAGTTATCGAGCCCTTGCTCACCATAATTGCACATCCAGTCTTTTGGTTGTTACAGAAATAAAAGAGAACCGGTATAAATAAAGTATAATATTCTCTTTCACTGGACCATCTCTGAAAAAATTTCCGACTAAGGGCCAAGCCTTCCGGTAGCTTCTTAGTGCGACGTTTATTACAGTCAATCAATCAATAGACGAAGTGGTTATTGTCAATTACAGACAAATAACATTCTCAATGGATTTTTTCCATCCTAAGTGTTATATGTATTTCACTTCAAACGATCTTTCTGTGGATCCGCTTTGAATGAGACGTTTTCCCTACATTCAAAGATTATACCACTCCTTGTCTTCTCATTATTTTGAGTAACTTTACCAGCTTTTAAACTTTTCTCATTGCGTTTCCTGAGATTCAGAATTCACACGGAAAACTTTTAAGCCAGTGACATACTATTTTATAAACGTAAAATAGCTGGTAAAATGTTATCAATGGTAAAAGACCATTGATAACATTTTACGACTTTTTGCTTACACATGTAAGGGCCCCTGTAGCTAGGAGCTTTTATTTTCGATGATGTAATATCGCCAGATGATATGTATAAATTATAGCAATGTAATGTGTGTGTTTTATGTCAGAAAGTATTTTGCTTTACTTCATGTCAGTAAACTAATTTTTTTAAATCTATTTTCCATATGCTCGCGCCCCTCTTGTAGGGTTATCACGCTTCCCCCTCGGGGACAGCCCAACAGTTTGAAAACGCTGCTCTACAGTTTTTTTCGAAAAATTACTTTCATCTATTTCACTATTTGATTCATTCATCAATTTAGAGAAATTTCAATCTCACTTAAATATTTCGCTATTTCTGTCATGCTGACTGAAATAAAACTGATGCTAAATTTACAAAATACTTCAATCCAGTGTCGGATTACTCGTTAGGAGGAGTAGGCAATTGCCTATGGGCCCCGTGCCTTTTAGGGGCCCACAAAAGCGTGTTCTGTTTTCTGTTAGAGCTCCAAAAACAGACTAAGGGGCCTGAGAACTCGACTGTCTAGGGGCCTCCATGTCGTTTAAGCCGACACTGCTTCAATCTCTTTCCCCACATTCTCAAAATATAAACACGAAAATCCAGATAACAATAAATCACGAACCTTCAAATACTAAATTCTTTTGAAAGAACTAAACATTGGTAGTTGCTTATAGTCTGGGATCATTATTTTAATATAAGAAATCTGGGATCAACTTTTTAAAAACTTGGAACCGAAAACACATATTAAAGACCAAAGTTCAGGAAAACATTTTTTTTTTTAAAAAAAAGCAAAAAACAAACGGATTTCAACCGCAATTACAAGCAATATATGAGGGCAACACTTATTGTTATACGATTCAAATCGTGGGTAATCATTGGGTTTGCAATATCAGTACAAAATTTTTTTGTTGCACGTTGAACTTATAACTGAAGTCCATCAGCTTGGGGCCCCTGCTTGTGCTCGGGCCCCTGGCGGCCGCCAGGTCCGCCAGCCGCTTAATCCGCCTCTGGCCATTCCATCTCATTAGAGGCTTCTAAAAGAGTTGGAATTGTGTATTACATGGAACTTTGTTGTAGTTTTTCCACAAAAAAACATGGTTTCCATACGTCAACTAAATTGAAGAATAAAAATAAACTTTTCCACTCAAACATCAGATTGGTATTTGCTTTCAGATCTATTGGAAGAGGTCGTTCAGCTGCAGAAACATTTTGTGGACTTATGAATTTGCCATCTCCACCTAAAAAATTCCGTACTTTTACAGAATTGTTGTTCGACTCTTCTAAATTAACCTGTGAAAATTCAATGAGAAATTCTGTTAAGGAGACAACACGAATAGAAGGTAGCCATGACATTGCTGTGGCCTTAGATGATTCATGGCAGAAAAGAGGATACAGTCCCTCAATGATATTGTTACAGCTACGAGTGTCGATATTGGAAATGTTATTGACTTTGAAGTGTTTTCGAAACATTGTCGGTGCAAAACTGCGTTTAATTCTGTTCATGAAACATCATGTATTGCCAACTATAGTGAAACAAGTGGAGGCATGGAAGTGAAAGGTGTAACGGCGATATTTGAAAGATCCGAAGCTCATTATGGCATTCGTTACACAAAATATTTGGGCGATGGAGATTCAAGAGGTTTTTCATCAATACTTATGACACTTAAGTGGAAAAATTAGTGCGTTGGGAATATCGAAAAATGTATGGGTACCTGTCTTTTCGATCTCGAAAGGAAAAATAGAGGAAAAAATTAAGTGATGGAAGAAGCCTAAGTGGATGCAATCGACTCACCGACAATTTAATTTAAAAAATTCAGGGGTATTATGGTATGGCCATTAAAAACAATATCAATGATTTACAGAACATGAAAACTGCTGTTTGGGCTATTTATTTCCATCTTTTGTCTACAAATGAGAGCCCTCAGCATGGATTGTGTCCCTCGGGTACAAATTCATGGTGCAAGTTTCAGAAAGCAAAAGCTGAATTTAACGAAAAGCATTATGACCATAAAAAACATACCCATGTACCATCTTCCCTCATGAATAAAATTAAGCCAATTTTTAGAGATTTAGCTGACCCTAGGTTATTAAAAAAATGTCTACATGGAAAGACTCAAAACCCCAATGAGTCAGTTAATAATACAATATGGTCAGTCATTCCAAAATCTACGTTTGTGGAGTTAAAAACACTAAAATTAGGGGTAAACATGGCAATTGCACAATTCAATATGGGTCATGTAGCTAAATTAATCATTTTAAAACATTGTGGTATTGAACCAGGTTTAAATTGTGTGTCCTGCTTTAAAAAATTAGATGCGCGTAGGATTCGTGTAGCCCAACGAAAGCATCTTGAGATACAAAAAAGGGCTAGATTGCTAAAAATAATGAAAAAAAGAAAATTATAAGAGTCTTTTGTAGAGGGCAAAGAAAATGTTTCTTATGCTTCTGGAAAGTATTAAAAAAGGTAAATCGTCAAAAATTACAAATTTTTACTTTAAAGCCTGTTTTCTCAAAATGCAATATTTTTCCCTTTTATGTACCTTTTTCTCAGAAACTAATTAATGTAGGGTCCTCAAATGTTCAGTAAGTATATTTTCCACATGTTTACATATTTTAATGGAGGGGATAAGATATATCTAGCAAACCTTTTTAGATAACATCTTTTTAAGCTAAATTTTAAGGGGGGATTGGAAATTTTTTTAAAAATTCATAATTATTTTAATTTTTAGTAAAAAGACAAAACCCTCCATTAAAGTCTTATTGATAGTACATATAACTTACTGTAAAAATTTCATCTATGAGACGCAAGTAGTTTCTGAGAAAAAGGTACATAAACTTACGTACTTTAACATGGGCTCCTATTGGAAGTGCCGGACCCCCTTAAAAGATTCTTTTTTCTATCTGGTTTTTTTGTTGTCACGACTATTTCCAAAAATTATTATACAGATACACTGACATGTATTTTACCTTGAAAAAAATTACATGATTAATAATGATTTATATCTTGTTGTTGCTATATACAGCTTTATTGGAAGGATCAATGTAAAGATATAAGACATCTGACGTAACAAACAAGAGCAATGATAAATAATAAAAAAAGAAAAAAACATTTAAAGTAATAATCAGACAAATTAATATATGGACAAAAGTAAAAGGTAAATATTTAAACAACAAGAAAAGGATCAGAAGAGAAGTAGTCTCTTTACAAGGAGTTTATGGAAGTTCTGCATTCCAACATAATTTGCTTATCTCGCCACGTTTATTGGAACTCTTTATTTAATTCTGGATAAATAATAGTATTCATGATGCCCGAATTAGAAATTTAGCGTATACTAGTTAGAAGGATGTTCCATTCTGATGATTTAATTGTTTTATTAAGATGATGTGTCGTACAATTATGGTCCGTTTGCAGACAAGTCTGCCACAGCCCTTGGATGGCTGCTTTGGAATCGACTGAAGAACTGCTTTAGAGAAGCAATTATTTATATTTTTTAGATATTCTGATGATTTAGTTATTTTGATAAAAATAGCGAATATACTCTTAATATTGATTTTATCCTTATTATCTAAACCTAATTAAAACGAACAATAACTCATTTACTACAGCTTACCTTGATATTATTTCGAGTATTAAAAATGAATTAAATAGTAGTATCGTTAAAATAACAGAGGAATTTAATTTTGATACTATAAAAACACCTTTTTGGAATAGTAATATTTATGTGTCTAATCACAAAAATATTATTCTTGATTATTTGCAGTGTAATATTCTTTGTTTAAAAAAAGGGGTATAGTAAAAAGCGTTTTCATTTTGTTTTATCTTGTCTTAAATTTAACTATTTTTAATTTCTTTGTTTAACAATTTATTATTATGCCAACATGTTGCTTTTTTATGTCCAATGAATGTATTTAATTATTCTTTTCAAGTATTTCAATCTAATATTTAATTTGTGAACAATTTTCCATTGGTAGAATGAATGAAAAAATGTACATTTAAGCATTATCCACATGTTATAGACAACCTTTGAAAAATTTCAAAAAATGTTAGCAACGTAAACTTCAAGAAATGTTAGCCTTAAGTTGTTATGAAATAGGTTGACATAACTAATAAAATCTTTGGCGATTAATTTCTGTCGTGTGGTTAATCTCTGGCGATAAATCGCTGTTCTGGCCAAATTATTATGTAAATACCATAAAGTGTTATGCATGATGATGAAGAATGCTTAGAACTATTAAACTGTAAAAATACGATTCACAAAATTTGTGTATAGATCCATAAATTTTAATTTTTCATATCACTTATTATGATGCTTAATCTGTTCATATTATTCACCTTAACCGTCCATATTGTTATCCGGCTATAAAAGTTTCGTTCCATTCAATCTGGAAAATAAAACCAGCTACTGTACAAAAAAATATTCGCTTCAGCTGTTTCTTACTTTAAAATTAACATCTGTTAACTTTCAAAACAAATGCATAAACAATCTAAAAACTCATACATGTTAGGTTATTCGAAAGAATGTAAATTGGAACTTGTTTGTTTACTTCTTTATTTGATGTTTAGAGAGCATTTTCAATAATTTTTAAAAGTCTTAAAATTCAAAATACAATGACGAAAATCGTCATGAAGTACCAAAGAGTGCTTTTGAAAACAATAAGAAAAAGGATAGATGAGTTGATGCATAAAAAAAGAAAGATAAATCTCTTTTTTCCCCTCTTCTTTTATTATTCAATCGAATAAATTTTTTATTACAATGAAACATAAATAATAATCTGAATTTGAGATGGAATATTAAAATTTGATAATTTAGCACATGAATTTAAAATGGCGAATCATTGGAAACATTATGACATTAATACAATTCTACTAGTTTATGATATCGTGTATGTTTATTTTTAGAAATGAAGGGGAAATAACTTTAGTAATGTAAAATCAAAATTAGCAATTTTTTTTCTAATTTCTTAAAAATAGTTTATTTTATATAAAACACTATTAACCACCAACTGTATGTAAAACATTGAAGGGAAAATATGGTTAAGCGTATTATAAAATTACTTAAATAACTTTGTCCTCTGAATTTTTTTAAAATAAATGTTAGATAGTTAGAGATATTGTTGGGTTATGAGGTAAGTTCGTGCTGACTTTTGCTAGGTAGCATAAGGACAGGCTTGAATATATTCAGGATACCATGACTGAAAACAAATGACATGCATACACATTCTAAAATATAGTACTTCCGCATATTCAGGATAAAGTTTGGTTATGATTTGTTAATTGTTATCAGTTTTATACGTTAAGTACGAAACAAAAAAGTGGGCTTTAGGCAATGAATGGTTTTCTTTTCTTGAAAGGCAAAAATGCCACACAAACAACAAAGAATACATACGCTGCTTGTGGCAAAAGTGATGTCGTTCAAAGAACTACACAGAAGTGGATCGCTAGGTTTACAGTTGGTGACTTCAACCCTGAAGACGAAAAACGCCCATGTAGACCCTCCACCACAGGTGAAAATTAGATCAAAACACTGATATATAATAATGTTATAAGTTCTGTAATACCTCGAGACTTACGCTACCCCGACAAACTCGAATTCGGAGTTCTGCAATTTCCAAATCTCGTCAATTCGTCTTTTTTTTTTATCACTAAAACTCAGGCGGAATAAGTACCAGAGCATGATGAAACACGTAATTTGATTGAAGAAGTTGTCGATTTTACCAGGCAAATAAATTTAGAAATGGGTAGTGATGACATTCAAAAACTGCAGAACGCCCACAACCAGGAGTGGACAATTGATGAGCTCTTAGAAATGCAAGAGCAAGACATTGAAGAACTTGAGTCTTTGGACCCAGCTCAATCAGAAGATTCAATGACGGTTGGGAATTTGACTGAAGCCTTCATTTTAATTGAAAAAGGATTACAAATTTTAGAAAATACGTACTCCAACGAAGAGCGTATTTTTCCAACAAAACAAGGGATAAAAAAATTTATTAGCATGCTACGAGGAAATTTTGCGGGAGAAAAAAAAATCTTTTAGCCGGCAGACTACTTGTTAGATTTTATGAAACCTTCTACAACAAAATCACTTGAGTTTGAAGTTTTTTTTGGGGTTAACTAAGATTTTATTGAACATTTTTTTTTCTAAATATTTTGTTTTCTCTCTTCTTCGGCCCCAAGTAAAAATAAGTTATATGTATTTACATGAGAAACTATCCTTTGACTTCCGAGATTATCACTCCGTCCTACCTATCGCGTAAATTCGGGATATTACTGTATTAAAATTTACTATCCGGAGTTATTCATGAAGCTTGGTTACATAAACCATTTTGATGTATGAATACTCCGTGATTTGACAGATCACGTATGGATTCCCTTTCAATTTAACGGATTATGTATGGATTCCTACAATTTAACGGATTATGTATAGATTTCTACAATTTAACGGATTATGTACAAATTCCCCACAATTTAACGGATTACTATGGATTCCCACAATTTAACGGATTATGTATAGATTCCCCACGAGTTATACGGATCGCATTTCTATTTACGACTCTATGAATATGACAAGATTTCACCATTTGGAAAGCAAGTAATGATGAGGGGTCTCTGATTTTGCGATATGAAACTTGTGCGATGCAGGCACCAGATTTGTATTAAAATTTTTATTTATCCTTTTATTTAGCTATAGTGAAGGGAAATACTTAGTATATTTCATGTTCTCTATTACTTATTTTAACTAATATGTTTAAAAATACATAATATATGCACAATTTAATTTTTTTTTTTTTTTTTGTTAAAGAAATAGTTGTATTTTATTTTGTTTATTTTTATGTTAGATACATCTTTAATTTAAATTGTGCAAAAATTAATGTATAATAAAATTGTAAATCTATATTATTGACCTCTAATCTCTAACTCTGCATGCATTGTCGCGGAATCGAATTGTTTCAAAAATGTCTTTCCGTGTGACACGCTGAATCATATTGGTAGATTGATATGTCACGCCAGAGCTAAAAGGTTGCCTATCCCTATCCTACACTATCCACCATGTCTCACTCCCTCTGATTTCCACCTATTTCGATCCTAATCGTAAAACTTAACTCTTTGGTCAACTTTAAAAATCACGTAAAAAGGTATTTTGCTGGAAAATCTTCGCCAAAGCACCATTTGTTTATGGAAGGACGGAATTTTCAAGCGGCCTAAAAGATGGAGAAAGACTGTAGAATGGATTGGCACCCTTGTATAACTTAATGCATACTAAATTGAAATCTTCTGCATTTCAATTTCTTTCTAAATCCACACGAACTTTTTAGATAACACAATAATATTTGCTTTTTTAACATTTTTAATTCACTGAAAGCAAAAAAAAAAAAAAAAAAAACTGTTGGGCTTATATATTCTTATAAGAGAATTTATATTTATAAATGGCCTTGGAACTCCAGTTTCGCATTTTAGAACCATTGTTTTGGCATTCTGACAGTACAAAGAAGAAAATTGTGTTTTTTTTTCCTAAGTGACTTTTGCAAAGTTGCATTGTTGCTATGTGTTTAGGCGTAATTTTTTTAGGGGAAAAAACTGTTATTCTTCTTACAGACACAACTACCGTTTGGTTTTTATTCCATTGCACAAAAGAAGATACAAAAGAGGGTGGGGAAGTTATTCCCCACCCCTCTCTATTTTTAGAATGTTTTTCTTTAGCTAAATGACATGAAAATTCTTTTTTTCAATAACAGGTGACATTTTTATAAATAAACTTTATTCGGAAATTGAAATGTTTATTTGTAGAAATATGTGGTAATAATAAGATATTTAATCAAAATTTTAAAAATATATAAAAAATGAAATTTAAAAAAAACGTGCTGTGAGTTAAAAGATATTTAAACAAGTAATTAATGATTTAATGGTTTGTTTCGATTTATTTAACATAATTTGCAATTAAAAGTATTTTATGTTTTGAGATGATTTTTTTAAATCATATTTATAATATAAATGTAAAAATACCTTTGGCTCTAATACAGGAAAAATAAGCTAAAACTGTTTCATACAGGAATAAAATTAACTTTTTCAGTGCGAAACAAAAATTTTAAAAAACCCATTTATTTCTGAAAAGTTTTGACATTTTTAATTTGAAAAAAATAATTGCCATTCATTGATTGATTATTGTTTCTTCTTTTATGCAGTTATATTCGATTAGTGTGATATAAAATCATGTTTATTTATAGTAAAACAAATTTTCATACACAGCTTTTGTAACATATTGTGAAGATCTATCTTTATTGTAGCATGAAGAAATAATAATCATACTTCGCAACTTTTCACGTTCACTGGGATAAATTCATGAAAGCAATCGCGCGTTCTTAATTAAATTCAAAATGGATATTAGATTCGTATTTTTGTTGAACAAAAGTACGATTTCGGATTTTTTGGTTATTAGGTATATATATAAAAATGCTTAAGAATTAAAATTCTTTAAAAAATTTTTCAAAATTTAAAAAAACAACTCTTATATTAAGTTTGTACTTTTAAATCAAGTACATATTTTTTTTACCTACAGGAGTCATTTTTGTTTACTAATATATGTTCTTTTTTAAAGAAAGTATCTGTAAAAAGCAAAAGTTGGGCAATAGCAAAGCGCAAGAACCGATTGGCTTGAAACATGTGAATTCATTTATCATATGACTATGACGTCACATTAATGAATGAACAGATTGTCTTGAACACGTGTTTATATTTATCATGTGACTATGACGTCACATTAATGAATGAACAGATTGGTTTGGAACATGTGTTTATATTTATCATGTGATTATGACGCCACTTTAATTTATGAACAGATTGGCTGGGAACACGTGACTGCATTTATTATGTGACCATGACGTCACATTTATGAATGAACAGATTGGCTGGAAACACGGGAATGCATTTATCATGTGACTATGACGTCACATTGTTATGAACAGATTGGCAGGGAAAACTTGACTGTATTTATCATGTGACTATGATGTCACATTAATGAATGAACAGATTGGCTGGAAACACGTGAATACATTTATCATGCGATTATGACATCACACTAATTTATAAACAAATTAGCTGGGAGCACGTGATTATATTTATCATGTGATTATGACGCCGCATGAATTTAGTCCATGGTAGCGTAGTTTTAATAAAATTCTTTTTTAAACGTGCAGTATGTATATCTGTTTATATATATTAATTTAAATACTTAACAAATACAATTTTTTTTGAAAAATAGTTTTTTTTCCTCATATTTAATATTAAAATAATTCTTAGATTTTAGCACTTTCCTTCTTAAAAATTTTTCTATTACAATTTCTGTCTATTTCTGTCTCGCAAGCAATTTAAATATAAAAATTGTAGGCAAATACTTTTTTTTCTGAAAACTTTCAAACTCTGTTACGAAATATAATTGACTCTTTGTACGAGCTACAGGATTTTTTTTGATAAAAGAAAAACTAACTTTTCTGATCCCGTTCCCTGCACTTACATTTCATAATTTCATCCCTCCCAGAAACGTGTATTGGATCCATTTAGGGTACGAATGTACACATACGAAACCACCGTACAATTTTTGATAAAATGCCTTTTAATCGAAATA
Organism: Trichonephila clavata; assembly: GCA_019973975.1. Taxonomy (NCBI): domain Eukaryota; kingdom Metazoa; phylum Arthropoda; class Arachnida; order Araneae; family Nephilidae; genus Trichonephila; species Trichonephila clavata. The sequence continues at coordinate 24,977 of BMAO01012356.1, forward strand.
CAAGATAACTGTCTTTTAAAAGATCTAGGTGTTAATCAGTAGCAAATAAAGTATCTAGAAAACTTCTTCGGAAATACAACTCCGTGAAAGAAAAACGGAAGTTTGACGCCCTGTGCTAATAAAAGGGCAATCGTCTCAAAATAATTGACTTTCCCAAATTGTCTACTTCCAGAGATCTGTATCACAGACGGAAATCCCCTGTTCACATTCCATTATTTGTGATTTATTGGAAACTTAACATATCGCACCTCTGATCACTCGTTAATTGTTTCCAAGCCTGTTACATGATCTGCAAAAAGACGTATTTTGCGAAGAGTTCATGAACCAGACGTTGTGCTATTTTTTACATCCATTTTATTAATGGTGACTGAATACATTCGAAACTGTGTGGTTTTGAAAAAGCGTATAAATGAATAGTTTCTTGACATTTAGTGTCACTTTAATTAGAATATACATATAAGATTGTTTTAAGATTATTATTACAAAAAAAAAAATAATGCAATTTTTGAGGGGGAAAAAATGAAGAAAAATGATGTATTTTTAAAACATTTTCCATAATGATAATATTTTTTGTTTGTATATTGGACTTCTATATACCAGGGTTGAACTAAAATTTTGAAATATATAATGTAGAAGTTGTTATATTCATATTTAATCATATCAAAATAGAGAAATTTTAATAAAAAAAACACTCGTTATTTTTTTCAAATTGATCGTAACTCTGAAAATAATGTAAATTTTTCATAAATTCTAGTTCAACCCTGGATAAGAAATCCTAGCTGTATACGGGTTAAATATTGCCATTATAGAAGTATTTTTAATAAAAGGAGAATGTTTTAAAAACACGCCTTTTTTTGCCAGAAAATTTTCTAATTTCTTAAAATTCTTTAATAATTTTTTAATTATTTTTACTGTGTAGCAATATTTTAAAAACAATATTATACCTTATATTCTAATTCAACTGACATTAAATATCAAAAAAGTATTTATTTATACACTTTTTAAACCCAAGGTTCCAAATGTAGTCATTCATCTTAACTCGAGAAATTAATAATTTCCAAATAACTTTTTTTTTTTGAAACAGGAATTTGAAAATAGTAACTATTTTTATAAATCCCTAACATTTGTAGTAAATGGTTTTGAAAAATAAGCATTTTTCTGCGAATAAACTTCTTCGATTTTTTTTTATGAATGATTTATTTATCAATAGAAATGGCGTAGTGTTTTAATATGTGTGTGTTCTGCTCAATAATTCTTTGTGGTCATTGCATTATTAATTATTTAATGTACAACGGATATTCGAAGGTCATGAACACTGATTTGTCCATAGATAAAAGAAAGATTATAGCACAAATATTTCTTGTAACACCGAATAATAGAGTATCTAAAGTTTATTCTACAGACGCCTTTTATTCTTATAATCATTCAAATTATCCAAAAGATCTCCAAATGAATAATAATAAAATATACAAAAAAAATCTCGAAAATATACAAAAAATAATTACATATTAAGTTTAACTAGCGTCGTTTATTCATTACAATTCTTTTCTCTGACTCAAAAACATATTTAGAACAATTTAAAAAAATGCCAACTTTATAAAGCAAACAAATAAATTTAAAAAAAAAAAAAAAAAAAAAAAAAAAAAAAAAAAAAAAAAAAAAAAAAAAAAAAAAAAAAAAAAAAAAAAAAAAAAAAAAAAAAAAAAAAAAAAAAAAAAAAAAAAAAAAAAAAAAAAAAAAAAAAAAAAAAAAAAAAAAATAAATTTAAGGACAAACGATTATATATCAGCAAATAAATTAAGTAATCAGATAAATTTGAGTTTACATGAATTCTATTGAATCAAAGCAGACGATAATAATATGGAAGCAACTTTTTTTTAACCCAAACAATATTTACAACTACCATAACATTTAAATAATCATTTAAAAATTAGCTCAAAAAATAAAGAAAAGAAATTTAAGTAGAACTAAATATCTTTCAATACGAAATAGTTATGACAGTTGAAAATTTTTAGCAACATTGATATCCTCGGTAATATAAGTTCAGCATTTCAAGCATTTTTATTAAATTATCAACCATTTATATAACAAGAGATTTTCTATTATTCAGAATGAAGGTTAATATACTATAGATACTATTTAGTTAGGAATTATATCAGATTTCCAAAATATGTGTAGGGTTAGATTTTGCAATATTTAGGCTTAGACTAGAAATATTCAGAAGGATTTGGTTTTTAGAATGGAGAGAGATACATTGATTTTTGCATCTTGTTTACAAATATTTTTAACTCAGTCTGTTCAAAAATATAGATTGTTTTTATAAATATGAGAAGGGATGCGTTTGAATAAGGAAAATATTAGTTTTCCCCTGTGTTAAAGTTATTATTGGTTACTCATTTTACGATACACATTTCCATAATTTCGCCCAAAACAGAAAAATGCAATAGTTTAATTCACAATATTCCGCCGCTGTAGTGAAATAACACTGTATTGCCATTGTAAAGTAGCTGTTGGGATAATCATATACCTGTAGATATAAACAAGTCATTTTAGAAAAATCGTAATTTTATCTGACATAAAAGTATAAAATTGCTATACTTTCTTCGATTTCCTATCAGGCGTGCTTTTAAGTGATTTTCGCATGCCAACAGCTTAGAACAAAATTCCTTACATGATTTCTGTTTTCGAAAAGTAATCATTACAATGCTTATCATTGTACTTTCTGAGGATTTTTTAATACATATCATCAAGCAAGACATAAAATCTGAAATACTGGTTTATATTTTTCATTTATAAATCTTGACTTCTATTGGACACTATAATTTTGAAGTATGTGTTACAATTTTATGATTACGAAATATTCAAATCACATCACGTATAGTTATCAGAACTTACCTGTTTGTTTTTAATTATCTTTAAGGAATCTTTATGACAGCAACTTTGTTCGTCTTCAACAAGAATGTAGGCGTAACCTGGATACTTTACCATAGAAGAGACATGAATGAGTTTCTAATACTTTTTTCTATGTTTCCACCTATTTATTGTTGTACTAAGGTATTCGATTATTTCGGAACCGTGATTTTGAAAAAGTGTATAAATGAAGAAACGATTTGTGATATTTAGTGTCACCTGAATTAGAATACACATACCGGGTGTCATAATTAAATTTCCCCTACAAACGGCATCCTACAGCGTAAACGGGTGAAAGAAATGCAACGAAATTTTGTACATGGGCTATATACGAGATGCGCTCACGGAATTTTGAAGGGAAAAAAATTTAGTTCCAAAATGTCCACCAGAGGGTGCCTTTTCGGGGAAAAACATAAAATTTAACACAATAAACAACCGAAACGGAATACAGAAACAATATTAACAATCCAGAACAAGAATTATGAGCAATGGAAAGTAAAACCAGGAAAAGCTGTCAGCTGCAGGAGAAAAAATGCGGAGATTTATATGCTTGGGAAGAGAAGAGGAAGCTTTATGCAAAACACAGGTTAAGGTCAGTGGCGTAAAGGAGAATATTCAGGTGCCCTGCAAACTCAGTTTTGGGCTCCAAGCCCAAATACGTACTTAGCGTCAGTCAAGCTTTGAGCCCCTACAGTCGCTGGGCCCCAGCAGTGCGGGTTGTGGAAGTGTACGTTACGCCCCTGGTTAAGACATAAGGCGTTTTGCAGACGTTGTCATGCTTAAGTCGATGATTCTGGCCGTACTAAAAACAGTCTCTTTAGCTGAACGTGCGTTATTGGTGAAGCGGCTTTACGAAAACAAGGGAAATGCTTAAGCTGCAGTTAGTGAATTTCATCGTAGAATGAACCTACGGCGTATACCAATGTCTACTAAAGGTATCCCGGCCATGATTAAGATATTTGAAGAGACGGGGAAGTTAGTAGTTCAACCTGGAAGAGACCGTAAAAGTGTAGCACCGATACTTGTTGATGACACAAGACAGCTGTTGAAGCATTGACATGAGAGTTTGGGGGCAGTAGCACGCGTGTAGTTTCTCAACAGACAGTCTATTCTTACAGCACCGTTCGAAAAGTACTCAGAAACATTATGCCCTACTTCCCATTTAAGATCCACCATACCCAGGAGCTGCTTGATAGGGACAAGCCATAACATCTCTCATTCGCAGTTAGTTTTCTCAAAATAATGACTGTTGACCTGTCATGACCTTGGAATATTCTGTGGAGTGAAGAGGCTCATTTCTAACTTTCCAACTCAATAAGACAGTCAACACACAGAATTGCCGCATTTGGGCTAAGAAAAATCCGCGGATCCACATTGAAATTTTCCCACAGTCTTCAAAGGCCACTGCATGGTGTGGATTCACAGCGCCATTCATCCTTGGGCTATACTTTTTTGAGGAAATCGGTGGAAGTAAGGACACATGTTCCGTTATAGGCCGTTGGTACCATGACATGCTGCTGCTGCAGATGCTTGTTATGCTTGAACTACAGCAAAGGCGGATCCTTGCATCGACCATTTTCATGCAGGATGGTGCACCCTCACATATTCATGGATCCGTGAAGGCGCTATTGCTCCAACACTTCTCAGATGAACGTGTAATGAGTCGCTCCTTTCCTAATGCATAACCACTACGTTAGCCGGTCAAACAAAACTACGGTTCCGACCGCTCCCGCTCGTAGTCGGATACTTCAAGAAATACTTATCTCAAATCATTATGCAGTCGCAATGTATCATAACGATTAAAAGTGGTCTTGTTAAAATCAAGGTAATATGTTTTGACGAAGGTAAACAAAAACACTTATTATTTTTTTCATTATTTTCTTGAAATTTATGATACACAATAATAGATATGCAACACATATCATAATTGTTTTTCCAATTGTAATTAGTTCTCAAATCCCATCAACAGCTTTATGATATTTATTTTCTTCCATTTGTGTTTGTTTCGATAAAGTTAATTGATTCCACGGGAGATCTGGATTATTTTTAGAAAGAAACATCAACAGTTGAATAAGCTTTATTTTTTAAAAGAATATATTGCTAATCATTGCTTTTATTTTACTGTTTATTATACTTTGTCTGACCTGTGGTTGCTGTGTTGTTAATACCACCTGTTTGACGGCGTCAGATCGAGGCCACGAAATTCATCGCGGAAAAGGGCTATATGTACGCCTGTAGTTAGTCCTAGCTTTGAGCACTATACAGGTGACAATACGATTTGGCTCGATCTCACTGCAATTTTGAGGGAGAACACCCTGGAGGTGGTTAGGGGCCTCCCACCTCTCTTCCCTTTCCACCAATCCATGATCATTATCAGTAGACTACTGCGGCCTCTAAATAGTTCCAAAGGAGTTTGTAGTTTGGTGGGGTGGGAGTACTTAGTTCTTCCGAACCTTCATCTCCATTCAGGACATTTTGAATGACATTAAAACGCTTTCAAATTGCCCTTTTTAATAAATAACATTAAAATTTAAAAAATAACGTTTAAAAAAAGTAAAAAGAGAAATAACTCTGACAAGGAATAAATTTACAAAAAAAAATAATAATAATAATAAAATAAAGATGTGACGGGTGCTTACGCGTTTCACTAACCTTCTCTCAAATCCTTAAAGATTGTATTTATTTTAACCAATCCCCGCCGAGAGCCAAAGGTGTGACTTATGCAAACAAGATAGTTTCGGGTTTAGCGAGTTCGAAAAAGATATAAAAGGGAGAAATGAAATGAAGAGATAGAGGATAACTACGAGGTTGATTAAGAAGGTGATTCTGAGAGATTAGTTTAACTAGTGGAAGTTTATTCGCCGGAGGAAGATTATTGAAAAAGGTTCATTAATTCGGTTCGAGACGGAACTGAAGATATCAAAGATTGAAGCCGTTCCTTAGATCCTTCCAGTATTTGAGAAACTTGCCTTAAAAAGGTATCAGGTCAGTTATTTACATAAATTAGATATAAATGCGTAGTTTGATTGTATACGTTATTCTCCGTGGTTTCAGTTAGTGTTCCGCCGTTCATAATTGAATTCTTATCGCACTCCACTGTAATTTGTTGTTCTTAAAGTTTGATTAATATTTGTATATTTCTCTAGTAAGAAATATTTTTTAATAAATAATATTGATTTATTAATTAAGTAGTCGTTAATCATGAATCCAACATACCCAAATTTAGATAATATGCAAAGGAGAGTTAATAATCATAGGGGTAGTGAGAGACTACGACAAAGATAAAAACTGATGAAAAAGATCTTGACTTAGAAAAGATTTTGTATTTATTTATTTATTGTGATGAGAGTGGGTGGAACGATGCTTAGCCAATCCGGTTGCAGGAAAGGAGGCTCTCAAAGGAGAGTAAATGTCTTTAAAATTTATAAGTATCTTTTTTAATATGATGCAAAATAGATCTTAATAATTCAGTGCTCTAACAATTAATTTAAGGCACTAAAGATTATGTTACAATTAGTAACATTGTTTTAAAATAATATATGTTTTGAAAGTTTAGCTCAGGGGTGGCCAACCCACGGCCCGGCCCACCTTGAATAATTTTGCTGCCAGCGAGATTCATCAAAACTTTACAAAATAAAACTATCTTGTGCAATTATTTTGTTTTTAGTTTTTTTTTAATAAATAAATCCCATAACTGTTTCTATTTTATCACGTTGCTTCTGTTATAGTGAATATTTTTTTTCGAAAATGAAATGCATCAAACATAAGTCGCGCTTAAACTTAACTGACGAAACTCTACAACATTAATTACCATGCGCAAATACACACATTGAGATCGACTTCGAAAACTAAGTGAATGAGATGAGAAACAAATATCTCACTAATTAAATAAATCAAACATTATTTGATCATTGCATTATCATTATTATATTATCTATGTTTGTATACATGAGAAACGATGAAAGCAGTAAAATACGTCATTCTGTTTTAAACTTTCACTCCAATAAATGTTTGTAAATGGGTTCAAATCTAATATGAAGGTATATAATATATGTAGCCCACGAGATTATAATGTTTTTCCGAAGCGACCCACGAGGTTTTTTGGGTTGGCACCCCTGGTTTAGCTGAAGAATTACAATAAATATTATTATTGAAATTTGCTTATGGTTTACGAGTTTACTTCATTTTTTACAATAATTTGAAGGCAAGTATGATCAAAATAATTAATTTATATTAATTTTTTTTAAATATTAAGAACTTTATTTTATATGTTCTTTACATAAAAGAATGCAAAAACAAAATGAAAATTATATTATAAGCACTTAAATAACTTTCTGAATACCCAAAATTGTGATAAAAAATATTATTTAGGAACTTAGGCATTTTTCTTTTGTCAATTGTGGCCTATTCAATAAACTTTTCGGGACTAATTAATTTTAAAATGAACCATGTTTTGGATTAAATTAAAAATATCGTTTGCTTCAATAAATAATTTATGAATGCAGTTTTAAAAAATATACGATTCAAGATATTTTTACAAGACGTTATTGGATGTGACATCAATTAAAAATTTCTTTCCGAGTAATTTATTATGAGATTTCACACAAGCATATTTCACATGAAATGGGTGCCAGTGCCAGTGTCGACCTTGTCACTTGATCGTACATCACAATTTTTAACCTTCAGTGGCAGTGCTTAGAAAATTTGTGTACGGTCCAAAACAAGCAACCTGAAAATGTTAAGCAAACTTTAAACATAGAAAAAAAAAAATATCCAAAAAAAAAAAAAGCAATATATAAAAAAATTTAGTCAATTCCTACCTAGGTCAACAAAGAAAAATTTTATTTTAGTTACCTTTTATTAAACAATTACAATTAATATAAATGTGTGTATACAAATGATAAAATCACAATATTCAGGGACGAATAGAAAGCGATTTTCCTTGCAATTTTCCATTCTTCTTTCTTTATATGGTGTTAGATTATCTTTTTTGTTTGTTTCCATTTATTCATTTATTAAATTTAATTATTCTAATAAAATAGTATAGTAAAAAGAAATCACATTCTCGTAAATTAGGCCACCCCAGGTGAGAAACGAACCCACGGCATTTGGATTAGAAGTCCAACAGGCTATCCATTTGCGTTACAGAGACATTAAGAACGATTTTCCTTTTATATACGCTGTTGGACTATTATCTTTATGTTTGTTACTATTTATTCATTTTTTAATTTAATTAATGAATTATATTTGAAAAAACTGTATTAACATCAAGTGTCCTCTACTACAAGTTTTAAAAA